>VXBH01007704.1:487575-515665 GCA_013400035.1 Rynchops niger | reverse complement strand
TCGCGGGAGGACCGGTCCCCCGGTGCGCGGCGCCGCCGCCGCCAGGTGAGGCCCCACCGGGGCAGCGGGGCGGGGGGGTTCGGAGCGGGTCCGGCCTGTCCCATGAGGTGGGGTGAGCCGTGGGACGGTGCCTTTGGGCTCTCCTCCCCTGGCGGGGTTGGGGATGTCGTGATTAACGGTGGCTTTAATTAACATGTAATAAACATGCCCTCCCGTCGGGCTGCGCGGGAGCGGTGAGGCTGGGCTGTGAGTTCGGGCCGGCCCCTGGGGTTCGCACCGGCCCTTGGCCCCCGGGACACGAAGGGACACCGGTGCTGTCGGCCTGTGGCTGGGCCGGGCCTGGCCCTGTGTAACCTGGGAGCCACAGGGCGAGGGGTTTTGCTGCTGCTGCTCTGCGAGCTGGTGTGAGTAGGGCGAGGGGCAGGGAGCGGGAGGGTGGAAATCGGTGGGGCAGAGGGGAGAAAGAGAAATAAAATCGTTCCTTCTCAGGAGAGACGTCCGTAGCGGTTCAGGCTGGTGGCTTCCAGCTCCACCGTGCTTTGCAGTGGTTTTGTGGCGCCAGGAGCTGGCGTGAGCTCCCTAGCCGCTTCCTTTAGCCGTTGGACTCTGGGGGGGTCAAACCTTCTCTTTCAAGGCAGCAAACACCTGCTGCACAGCTGCCATCTGCCCAAGGCCCCCAGTGACAGGTTTACACTCTGCTAGGGAGGGTTTGTCACCGGTTATCCCTGAGCAACAGGCAGGTAAAGGAAAACAGCCCCTGGTATTACATTGCCCTGTCCCAAGTGTAAGTCTGCACACACCCAGTCAACGCGAGTTCTCTGAAGCTCATAAATGCACAGGCCTGGCTAAAGGTGCTGCTGTTTATTGCTCCATTAAATCTGGACTGGTGCTGTGGTAAAAAGGGGATAATGTAATTTTTGGAAGCGGCTGTTCTGAAGCAGCAGCTAACACCTGCTCCGGAGCCGTGCGAGGAACAGCAAGGATGCCAAGTGCACTTAGCTGCGCTGGCCTGCAGCACGGCATGATCCTGGCAAATGGTTGCTTCCAATTAATGCTCCTCTTAATGTCTGGGGCATTAATGTCTCGCCAGTGAGCTGGCCTTGGGCATAGGTTAGGGGGAGGTGATTTGGTTTAGGTTAGGTGTGGTGTTCTCTCTTTATTTTATATTTTAGTCTCTACGGAGAAATGGAAAGATGTCATGTGAGCTTCGTCACAACCTGTTTTGTTTATTTCCATTCTATATGGTATGTGTCGTGAGTGCATATGGTTATCACGCTCTGGGTTTAAAGTCTCTCCCCTCCCAGATGTTTCCGCACTAAATCACAAGTTTCTTTTGCAGAAGCAGAAATTGAGGTCAATATGCAAAAGAAAACATGTGCAAAGCCGATGTCTGGCTGGAGAAACGCTCTGAAGGTGGATGGGAGAGACTGCAGGGCTCACAGCTATGTCTATGCAAAAATAAACACTTGCCGCTGTCAGCAGGTGCTGCCTCTGGATGTGTCTGAGCAGCCTGAGCTGGGTTGAGCTGTGTCCAGCTCTGAGTAGCTGCCAATTGTCTGGATCCTCTTTGTTTCAGCTCCTCCCCATGGTGGGAAGCTGAGCTGGGAGGCTATTTGAGTTAAGCTGCTCCACTGATAGGTATTTATAAAAAAAAAAAAAAAGTTAAAAAAAAATAAATGAAATCATTATTGCCAGCATCAAGGAAACATCGAGTACACTCTGACAGAGTGAGGAGTTGCCATCCTTTGGTTATCTCCTCTTGTCATAGTATCTCTCTGGGGATACTTCAGTGTTGGTGTTTAATAGCAGCCATTAGATAGACCACGCAGAAAAACCCATTTTCTTCACAGCCACAGCCCTGTTCTTTCCTCTCTGCTCCCCTGTTGGCGTCGGTGATGGTCTCTCTATGGAGAGGGTGCTTGTTCTTGCTGAGCTTCCAGCCAGACCTCCAGGCTCTGTGCAGGGTGCGTGTGTCAGGGTTCTTCTGAGGCGTCTCCTCAGTCCTCTCAATTTATTGCTTCTTCCTCTCGTCTCTGGTGCAGCAGCAGTCTCCCCTGCAAAGTGTTCCCGTAGTCCCATCTCCTCATTTTATTCTTACGGGATTTTGCACTGTGCGTTAACTTTTTCCCTGATGCTTCTCTGAGGTGGTCCAAGCAGCGTCCAACACTATTACGCAGACCTTTCCTTTTGAAAGGGAGGATGAAAAGAGGGGTAAAGAGCAAACTTCAGGGACTTCTTACCAGTTACCACAAAAGCTTTTTTGCTAACGTCTCCCATGAGCAGATAGGTTGATGTCATTGTGCTGTCTAAGCACAAAAGGCAGAATACACGACTGGGATACAGCTCGTGATCTTCTTGTAAAGCTTTTAATGGTGCTGGTATGCCGCCCTGTTCTCTTTTGGAGATTTTCCCTGTTGAAATGCCTCTGTGCATCATGTCACCACTGTGGCAGGGCGGCCGGCGTAATGGTTGGGCTGGGCTTGGATCAAGCTCTGGCTGCCCAGGTGGAGCCTGGTGCCACGTCTGAGCTTGTCCTGATGCTCTGCCTGGCTCTGGGAGCTGCCAGGTTGGTACTTTCAGAATGAACAATCCCACAGGTCAGCGGGTGCAGGGCTGTGCTCCCCTGCTGCTGTTTGCTGGGAAAACCAGCTGCTCGGCGCGGGCAGGGCTCCTGCTGCCTGTGGCTGTTTGGGAGCTGTTAACCACTTGGTCTGTCACATAAGAAAGCTTTTGAGCCGAAGCGGTGTTTGTGATGGATGACCCGTCAGGTGGGAAGGTTTGGGCACTTTCCTGTACTTAGATGTGCTGTTGCTCGAATGAAAGCTCATGCAGGAAACAATCCTCCACTCGGCTAAATGTTAGGAGGCTTGGATTTCGTGTCTGGCTCCATGCTGCCTAACTTGAAGCACAGAGCAAGGCAGCGGTTTACCAAAGCGGTGGAAACTGAAATTGAGAGCTAGGTACTTTTGTCTTTAATTTCTTTAAATGCTGGTCCCACTGAGTAAGAATAGCACGTCAAGTAGCCACTACTTAGGTCCTAATGTTACTGATCGATGAAAACTATTTCATAATTTAAGTTAGACTGGTTTTTAGGGATGTGGAAGCTGCGTAGGGAAGGGTCTCTGTCTTCTGTTCCATCTGGGCAGGGCCTAGCACACTGGGGATGCAGCAGTCTGAGGCACAAACATTAATAATACAGTGGATATTATTCAAATGAAGGCTACCACTTTTCCTTTGTGGGAATAAACCCTTGGGTAATCACTGCACATACTTATCTGTTCCTATAATTGCTTTCTGCAGAATCACTTCAAAACAGGCGGTGCTGGCAGGATGCTGGTCTCCCTGCTCTTCCCTCAAGTGAGCCGGCCCCTTCGATGCCTCATCCGGGACTTGCACCATTGCAGATGGGGGTTGCGCAGACAGAAGAAGTCTGTCTGTCCCCGCAGGGGTCTGCAAACCACTCGGGCAGCCTACAACAGTGACGTTACCCCTGTCTTCACTAGGGCTTTGGCTTTCGGTGATAAAATTGCTATCGTTGACCGAAACGGCGAGCACACTTACAGGGACCTTCTCAGCCAGAGTCTACACTTGTCCCAGGAGATCTGTAGAGCTCTGGAGTGCTCCAGCAGGGACTTGAAGGAAGAGAGGATCTCATTTTTGTGTCCCAATGATGCCTCGTATGTGGTGGCCCAGTGGGCTTCCTGGATGAGCGGGGGCATAGCGGTGCCCCTTTACAAGAAACACCCTGTACAGGAGCTGGAGTATGTGATTCAGGATTCGCAGAGCGCTCTAGTCATCGCAGCAGAGGAATATGTGGGGAAAATAGCCCCTAGTGCTGAGAAGCTGGGAGTCCCCGTTCTCCCTCTTCTTAGGTCTCGTACTGATGGACCCATGAGTCATGCAGCACTGGAAGACAGTCCCTTGACAACCTGCTCCTCATGGAAAGACAGAGGAGCCATGATAATCTACACCAGCGGGACGACAGGAAGACCGAAAGGTGTCCTCAGCACCCATGAGAACGTGCAAGCCGTGGTGAGTGCTGCTTTCCCTCTGCAAAGCTCGTGCCAAGTGACAGAGGTCTCGGCCTTCAGAGGTGATTTGGGGTTGCAAACCCCAAAGCACAACATACCTTACCACAGCCGAATTCCTGCACAGAGCTGTGAGGCTGTATCTTGAAAGTCCTCGACACTTTTAAGGTGAACACACAGAAGAGTGTTTGAGGCTCTAAACCTTGTCCTTTTGGTGTTGCTGTGCTGGAACTGCAGCCAGGGGCAGATGGACTCTTCTCCTTGCTTTCCTGGAAAGCAGAAGGGACGAGACTTGTTGTGAAAAGACTGCTTTCTTTGCAGTTTGCTTTTCTTCGCTGTGACTAGGAAAGAATCTTTACCCTTAATTGGAATATAATTTAGCCCAGCCTAGTACAGTACTGTGTGAAGTCTGTGCATTATTCAGCTATATATCCCCAAGGCAAAAAATCCATTAGCTCTCTGAGCCAAAAGGAATTAAAAGTTTGAATGAGCCTGCTGACTACCTCACCAGTTGCTTATCACTGGCTGCAACTGATAGACTCATGCCATTAGGGAAAAAGGGCAGGGAATACATCGTGCCTTACAGATGCCGCCGAGAGCTTACGGTGTTGTGGGTGCTCAGATACTGCAGTGTCGGGAGTGGTATGAAAGCCTTGATGGATAGAGCCAGGGCTTGGCTATATTCGGCAAAGAATCTATTCCCTTACAAATATGCTGATCATTTGGGAGGTGGCCTGAGCAGTCACCATCTTTTGTGCTGTCTTGCAGACGAGCCTAAAATGTGCTCCCTGCCCTGTGGAAGAGGGTTGTGAATGACATGACTAAATTCCACTGTTCAAATGCTTTTCTTATTTTTAGATGTCTGGAAATAAGCTTTCCAGTTGCTAACACTGGGCTCTGAAGGGCATTGTTCACCCAGAAGCCTGAGGTCTAACACTTTAGATAATACTCCTTTCATAACAATATTTTAGAAGCTTGAAATACTAATATATTTTTACTAACATAAAACATATTTTCTGTTCATCAGACAGGGATTTTCTGCTCCTATTGACTGTTCCTTACAGGTACTAGAAGCCCAATGTCATCGGGGTCCAAACTATGTCAACAGAGTTCTGGGAAAATTAGGTTTTTGATTACTATTTCTGCCAACTCTGCCTGTGCAGCACCAGGCTAATAATCTTGTAAGTCCTACTTAAAGACATTGTTGACTGTTTATTTCTCAGTAGCGCGGAAGGACTTCGCTGATGTAGATGAAGACACATACTGACGAGACACAGGAGGTGTTCCTTGTGTATTCTACTGGTGTGGGAATTTTGCTTGTGCTGACCCTAAAGGAAAGAATTCTGTGCCCAGGCATTGTTCCAGGAGGTCTGGGATTTCTGACACCAGCTGTGCCCAGGAGATCTGGGGCCTGGGTACTCCACGCTTTCCAAGCAGTGAGAGTCTTTCTTCCTTCCCTAATGCTGGGTTGTATGTTTTCTTCTGCAGACCACAGGGCTGGTTGAAAAATGGGAGTGGAAGAAGGAGGATGTTATTCTGCACGTGCTGCCTTTACATCATGTCCACGGGGTGATCAATAAGCTCCTCTGTCCTCTCTGGGTGGGAGCGACATGCATCATGTTACCCGAATTCAGCGCACAGATGGTAAGCCTGGAGGAATTGCGTGTTGTCTTTGAAATTCAGCAGTAAGACCCCATGCCTTGTAATTGGAGCAACTTTAGAAATAATTTCTTAAAGATTTCCAGCCTCTTTAGCCACTGGCTGCATGCAGTTCACAAACTGTCCGTTAAAAAACACTTTCAGTTGGACGCTCGGTCTGGGGTAAACGTGCTCTTCTGGAGGCTACAACTTGTTTAAGTGTGATGTACGTAACTGTAACGCTACACTGCCCCTCCTCGTGATGTTGAGGGTCTCTGACTGGAGGTGGGCCCTTCTAAATACCCAGTAAGAGGATCTGTGCCCAGAATAAGGGTTGTTAATTTTCTAGTGCTAGGAAAGGTGGAAATACTGCATTTTTTTCTTGCATGTTAGCGGTGTGCTGCTTGAAGCTATGCTGCTTGTTGGATATTTCATTTTTAGTTGCTTGCTTTTTCCCTTCCAATCCTACGTCCTTGGTGTTCTGTGTTACATTACATGAGAGAACACAAGCTTTAGAGTTTTTTGCAGCCCTGGTAAGAGAAATCCTGGTACTCATCACTTGCATGAAAACATCGCTCTTTCTCTGCGGAGAAACAAGTGTTAACAGATCTATTGGTTTAGACTCAGCGGTATGAGAGAGAGTTTGCAAATCGAGAGCTTCTTGCAGGAAAGGTGTCAGGAGGGAAACCCTGAAGGCAGTAGAGACACGCTTATAATGTTGTGTTCTAGCTGAGACAGGAAATGCCGGTCCCAGTGCTCTGCTGCTCGTTTGTTCCTTGCTGCAGTGGCAGGCAGCTGACCTAAAGAAAGGAAGAAAAGGGACTAGAAACAGGGCAACCAACAGTACGGTGGAACAGTTTCTACAGTTACTGGCCCCTGGGATGCGGCAGCGTTCATCTACGTCTCCCAGTGTCGTGGGTGGTGAGAGACGTTGGAGTCTGCAGTGTCACTGTTAAGGGGGCAATTGGGTTTGCAGGTGCTGGTGCCACCTCGTAGCAAAAAGGAAACGTGTGTTGTCAGTACAAACTCCCCGGGAAAGTGAAAAGCGCCTGTCAAGCTTGTGCTTTGTAACAGAACAGGCTGCTTTACCTGTTCGTATTTATTTATATGCTGGGTGGCCTCGTCACACTGAAAGGACAAAGTACAAAGGTGTGGGATACACCCAGAAGCCTTTGACTGTGCTGCTGTCAGGCAAGGGCGAGTCTGGGCTCTGACCTGAGCAACTGCAGGACTGTGTGGTTCTTCGTTGCTTATTTCTGCTTCTCTGAGAAGCAACCACAGAAAATGCACACTTCCTTTCTTGTTTCAAGGTGGCCCTGACACCCAAACACCCAGTTGTTGCCTGAGCACTGGTCCATTCCCAGAATCCTGGAGGGGCAGCTCTGCATTTGCATTTCCAGAGTAAATAGGTAGGATGCTGTCATAGAGGAAGGCAGGAAGGTTCCCTGGCAGAGCCAGTGCTCCTCTATGGCCACTGCCAGATTGTCTTCTGTCGTGTTTAGGGTGTCACCCCAAAAGCTCAGGGTGCAGTAGGGTCACGTGCCCCACCAAAGCCGGGGCTCAGAGAGTGTCCAGTCCTGGTGATGTGTCAGAAGAGTGTGCTGGCAGCCTGGAAGCAAAGCCAAGCCCTCTGGAGGGCGCGTTTCTCCATGTCCTGTGCCACCGATGATTGATTGTCCCTTATACCCTTGTGTTTTTCTCTGCTCTCTCCCGACATCTGCAAATCAATGAGCTGACGTTGAAGGATGGGTTCAGGTGCCGGGGAGTGGGATACCCCGTCTGCCTTCTCTGATCAAAGCTCTCCCTGAGACTTGACAACCAAGGGCAAGCGGGGACAGTGCTGGAGGGCGTCCGCTTGACCCTGGAGGTTGAACTTGGGCAGGGAGGTCAGCGTGGCAAGCGTGCCTGCCGCAGCGAGAGCTGTTCCGAGGGCTCTCAGGTGCATTCGGGCTCTGAAGGACGTCACTTGCTTTTCTCTTTTTTTTTTTTTATTCCCTTTATTTTTCCGAGGGCCTCCCCTGGGAGCTGAAAGTGGTTTGATCGACACTACAAAGAAAGCACATGAGGGTAAATACGGCTTTCTTGTGGAGTTTAATGCAAGCTGCCTTTCAGTTCCAGTCTATTTTCACCAGCTGTTTACAAAATGCCCTTTGCTACTGAAATCAGCTTTCAGAAAAGCAGCAGAGTTTCAGTGGAGGATTTTGCAAAAGGAGCCTGAGTTTTGCTGTGTGCTTTTTTTATTTTTTTTTTTTTTTTCTTCGCTGCACCTTGAGAAAGCAGCCAATTATAGTGTGATATAAAGAAACTCGAATGGCAGCTAAAACACTTGACAGGCTGATCAAAACAAGGCTAGGAACTTACTCTCAACCTGCTGCAGACATATTTAGCCTTGAGTGATACTGGCAAGGGTTCAAGAGAAACCGCAGCAGCATGCCCAATGTGTGTTTGGTTTCTAATCACTAACACTTCATTATACAAAATAAATACTTTATTATTACAGTGTTTATTAAATTACATAATTTGCGGCGTGCCTTATAGTTGAGGATACAGATGCCAGTCTGGTTTTGGTGGTGGTAATAATACTCTTTTTTTTTTTCCTTAGTTAGAAGGCGTTTCAAGCCCCGGGCCAGGGCTTGCTTGTCGTTCCCTGCAGTGCAGTGTTAGGAGGTGGCATCTTTCAGACCCTTCGGTCTGCTTTTGGTAGCTCTCCAAGGAAAGGTTAAAAATCAAGATTGTGGAGTAACCCCAGTGTCCTGACCAACATCCACTCTCTTACTAAAACAGCATCTGATGTCCATGGCTGCATGCAAGCTATTGCTGAGGCCACAAGGGCTCATTAAAGTGTATTGAGACGCCTCAAGCATGAAAGTTGCTGCATAAAATCAGATTCTTTTTATTAAATGAGGACATCCATTACTTTGCACTAGCTACTGTACATGTTATAATTCACTTTATAGCACCATCTGTTAAGACTGTCTTGCTTAAGCTTTTTGTAGCATCTTTTTATTGTAAGTTATTAAAAAATACGGCTGCATCTATTAATCATTTATTAATAAAGGGTTTATAAATGGACCCTTAATTTCCAGCGTTACAGTCCACTTGTACATGATGTGCGAAGTCCTCTGGTGCGTGTACTCCTTGTGGTGAGGCGTGTCTCCATGGGGAGCCCTTCTCGGGCCGCTGCCTGCGTTCCAACGGTGGGAGCGGATCCCAGCGCTCCCGGGTGTGCTTCTGGTGCTTGGGAATGACAGCTCTGACTGGGGGGGGAGATGTTTCAGCGCTGCTGTGGGCATGTGGACTGGGAGCGGGCAGGAGAACAGCAGTGAGCCTGATTGTGCATTCCTCCCAACAGCTGTGTGGGGCAAGGGTGGCTCTGATATTGTTATTTATTTATTTTTTCTTTCAAGGGTGAAAACTGGGAGGGCAGAAACCTCCTTTGGAGCCAGAGCAAGCTGCAGCCTAAGCATCCCGATACGATCCTCCCATTATAACTTGCTTGCAAGCTGAGTTTACTTCTCCAGCTGCACTGCTCCTGTTTGCAGGCAGCCAGCGTTTCTCAGCTGCTTCTGAACCTGTTTGAGATGCCTGCCTTTTTTCTTACGCAGGAGTAGAAATTTTAAGGATGCTGGATCGTATAGCTTTTGTACAAATTGCTCAGCAGTGAGTGGAGAAGACATACTGTTAATGCCTCTGCTTAATGAAGGAGTGCAGCGTGAGCCGCCTGGTTCTACCGGGCATCAGAGAAAGCCCATGGGCAAGTGTTTTTTTGGAGCAGTTTGCACCAAGCAGGCATTAGAGCGTGCATTCCCCAGCGATTCCTTCTCTCTATGTCCCTTCCTCACTTCGATTCAGTGATGGCTGCTAAGGCTGAGCACACCCTGTGGTGTGACCGTTACTCGATGGAAAATGTCAGCGAGTCCGGAGAGACGGACCCAGGGGAAGCCAGGCGTCCTCCATGCTGGTGCTCTTGCCGTGACAGTCACACATTGATGGCCCCGTTCTGAACTGGGACTTGGCTGTTCTGGGCACGCTGGGGACAGGAGCCTTTTGGAGCAAGTCGTGAGGTCAGTGTCTGCTTTGCAGGATCCTCTGCTGAGGTTTTTGTCGAGTGTGGATCCACTCTGAGTTTGAATGATGGGAATGGCTTGTCTTTGCCTTGGACCATCTCTGAGCTCTCCTTCAGGGAAAGATGTTCTAATAGCAAAAGGCTCCCCGTCAGCTCTTCACATTGATAAACATGAGATTGGATCCCAGGAGGTCTTTCAGTCTTAAGTGCAGGAGGGGAAATAAAAGTATTCAAAACCGTAAAGGAAGAAGCTTGCTCTGAGTGAGGGGGGAAGCTTACAGAAATCTCAGCTCCCCGTGACCTAGTTGTGGTGTGCGCTGCCCACTTGGCTCTGCTGGGCAGGTTTGGAGCTGTGGTGTGCTGCCTGCAGAATGACAACACTGTCTGTGCCCTGCAACTGCTTCCGTGATAAATATGCCGAGATGCAGATTTATTGCCCTAGAGTTCCAAAAGGAGCTGTTGTTTTGGTGCCAGCGTTATTGCATGTCTGACTTAAGCTGCCTCCAAGGATCAAGCCCTCTAAAAATCATAGCCGGTTTTACAATGTCACACGCAAAGCCATCAAAATTGTTAATTTCATTTGGACTGTTCGTTCTAGGCGTTTGTCCTGACGGGAAGGATGAGTGCCCAAAGCGAGTGTGTGATTTGGGACCAATTCTCCCAATGTGCTGCGAACCTGCTGTCACCTACGGCGGGTTTTTCCCCCATGGTGGGGGAGTACTGCAGACCTGACGCTCGTCGAGGTTTTGCGTGTGAGGTTTTGCTCCGGGGTTGCTGCTGCGTCGTGTGCTTACACCCCGGACTTCCTCGTGGAGACCAGCAGCCTGTGCTACATCCGTGAGCAAAACTGTTTGTCCTTGCTGCTGCTGTTATCTGTGCGAACCAGGCTGGGCCGAGGCTGGGTGCTGATGCTTTAAACCTTCGCCGGGCTGTGCAGGGAGATCTATGGCTCAGCAGTCACAGTTGCCTCCGGGAAGGAGAAGCGTGCACCGCAGTGAGCCTCTCCCCTGGATCTGTCGCTTCTGCAAACATCACTCTGGGTGGCTCTTTTAGTTTATTTTTAAAAGAAAAGCAAATCCCAGCAGAGGAGTCTGATCTCCAATAACCAGGCACCGCTAAGACGCTGCTGGTAGCGTGCTGGGGATTGCGTTTCCCATCCAGTTTCAGCTGGAGAAAGGCAATTGTCTTTTCATCTGTTAATGGGAGGCTTCAGAGGAGTAATTTTATTTCAGACTCAAAGAGGAGTCAGTGGGGGGAGGAGCAGGTCACTAGTGAATGGATTATGTTTGATCACTTCTCGCAGACCTGGCTTTAAAAAGTTAGAGTTTTTCTTCCCGTCTCCCCAGATCTGCCGTCTGTCCTCAGCATCTGTTATGGAGTAATGTCTTTTGATGTGTGTGGGGAAATATAAAAAATGGAACCAGAGCCTGTCATATTTACTTATATTACCAGGTCCCAGGGAAAGCGCTTGCTCCTTTCAGTATGCCTACAGCATAGGAAGGGTTTAAAAGCTTCAGCCTGGAATGCAGAGGGGCCATCAAACTGCGCTGATGAATAAATGATTAAAACCAGAGTCATGCAGAGCGCAAACAGTTCGGGGTTATAACAAACATGAGACGAAGCCACCAAGGGCCCAGTTTCCCTTTGAAGAGAAGAATGTTTCTCTCTCTGGATATTGCTTATGGAGCGCTCGTGGCTCGGTCCTTCGGAGAGAGCAGAGCCCCCCGTGATGCTCTCCCATCTCATGTCATGCCCGTCTGCCTTTGTCAGAGATAAAGCGGCGTCGGACGTGGATGCGCGGTCCTGCCATCCGCTCGGTGCTTCTGTAGAGGTACAGGAGCTTTCTGACCTTGGCATTAGGGACAGGGTCTGGCCAAACGAGGAGCTGGTTGGGCTGCAGACGCGGTGTTGCCTGTTGCTCTCGCAGCCGCTCTGAAAATTGCGGGCAGCCCTTTTCCTCGCCGGCGGCGCTACCCGCACGGCAGCGATCGATGCAAAACGCAAACCCATCTCTCCGATCAAAAGGGAAGTAAAGGGATGATTTAACCTTGCATTAGGGGTATTGTTACTTTTGAAAAAAATTCAATAGCCACTGAAAATGATACGATAATTTTATAGAGAAGGAGAGCTGTTGTATTTGTCAATAGAGGCAGCAGCACGGGCTGTCTATTAGCTGTTTGCGGTCTGATGGGAAAATCCATGCTGATATTTGCTTCCTTTTCAGCTTTTGCATGTTTTTGCCTGCATCTCTTCTGGCTGTTTTTGGGAGTCCTGTATCAGGCAAAGTCTTGCAAGATTTAGCGTGCAAATGGTTGTTGCCACCNTTTTTTTTTTTTTTTTGCATGAGAAGATGCCCAGATGTTGGGAGCTTTGGTGTTTTCTGTCTAGTTTCCGGCATTGCGCATCTCTCTGAAGGTGAGGCCCCTGTAAAGGAAAAAAATGCCTTTTCTCCTCTGTGTTTGCGTCCCTTGCTTCAGGAGGTGATCTCAGCACATCTGGAAGCTGGTTGGGAAGGTTGCTGTATGGAAGGACCATCTCTTGGAGCAGCTTGCATGTTCCTCTGTCCTCAGTCACTTCATGCCATCTGTGTGCTGGAAGAAATACGTGGGAAAAATCTTACAGCTGCGTCTCACTGGCCTTGTTTTGTACCCATGGTGTAATTTTCTCTTTTTCTTTGGGTTTTTTTGGTGTTTTGTTTTGTTTTTTTCCATTTACTGATGGCAAAATCCCCCTGGCCAGCCCATGGAATTGCCCAGATATGCTTTTGTGCAGTAGGAGGGGAAGAAAATCAGGAATGTCTGGCTGATGGGAAGACTCTTGGGAACAGAAGGTCTCCCACTTCTTTGCTGGCTCAGGCAGCCCCGTCCTGTAAGCGCGCCCTGGGTTTTCGTTGCCATTATTGCTGGTACGAAGCTGTTCCTGCTCTTGCTTTCTTGCAGTTAGAAACTTTTGTGTTTCTAGCCCTTGTTTATCTTAAAGGGAATCTTGGTCCGTCTCCTGAACGTCTTCCATCAGAAGACTTCTGCTTCCCTCATGGCCGGTGACCGCTCGGTGCAAAGTCTGGCAGCCGTGGCACGCGGTGCCATGTTTGCCTCCAGAATCCGTGGCTTTTTAAAAGCACTTGGAGTCCTGAGGTATCAGGCGAGCAACATAAAATGAAATGATGGGCTGCCGATACCCCGTCCACCCCGTAATTGATGCGGTGACGGTGACACATGGTCTAACAGGGAGGGAGAGATTGATTGTGCTGCTCTAAGCCTGACGGTGCTGGCGGATGCCGTTGCGCTGGAAGGGCAAAGCTGGCCTCTTGCTATGAGCCCGTCCAAGCCCCAGGATTGATTGATTAGTCCCAGGTAACGAGACTTTCCCAGATCCTTCTCTCAAACCGTGAAGTTATAGTTATAAAACAGAAATAGCTGTTACAGCTGGCTGGGCAGTGACAAGCCCTCCGGACAGCGCGGGGTCTGCGGAGGGCTTGGGGCTGCCAGCTCTGTACCACGGCTCGGTGCTTAGTACCGTTAAAACACATGGGTAGGATCCAGATTTGGCTGAGCGGGAGGAGAGCAGGTGGAGATGTTTGGCTGTCAGCAGATCACCCCGGCAGCTGGTGGCACAAATCCAAAGGCAGCTGCTTATCTTCAGGAAGGGGCTGTTGCTGGGGCGAGTCGGACTGACACAGAAAAAGCCGTTCCCGTGGCTGGAGTGGCGGTAGGGAGGATTTTATCTAGGGCAGGAGTTGAACAGGCATGCAAGGACAGGGGACTCTGGGGTGCAAGAGAGATCTGCCGTGTTTTGGAGTGATGGTTTTGTTTTATATTCAAATCCAAATCCATGTGAAAATAACTCTGCTGCGTGGCCGGACTGGAAGTCTGCCTGCGCTCCCCACAGCCGCTCTGGACTTGGGAAGGCAAAAAAAAAAATAAAAAAAAAATCACGCAGCAAAGATTGAGCAGCCCCGAGCATCTGCCTCCCTTCAGTTCTTTCGGTATGGTCCTGATCCCTGCTTGCCACCACGCGTCTCTCCTGGCCCAAGGCGATGGGTCTTGGGAGCACCAGGCTGAGGAGAGCAGGGCCGTGCATTCAGCCCCTGGCTTTGGAGAGGTCCTTCTCCATCCTGCTGCCTTGAATGGGAAAGATATTGGGGGGTTGGAGAGAAAAAAAAAAAAAAAGATCTTTGGGGAGGGAGGCTGGGAGAAGCACAGTAGGGGTTAGATCCTTCTAAATGCAATTTTGCCTATTCCAGCTTGTCTTAGGGAATTGTGGTGGTAGGTGGGGTTTCCACAAGGGAGAACGACGTCTCCAGGCACATCAGCCATCAGTTCGGGCAAGTCGTGTTCCTCCTCTGTTTTCCCTGATGCCGAGGGGATCTTGGAGTACTCGTGTCCCACTTCCTGAGGTGTCCGGGGGGTTTCCACCTTGTGTATTCACCTCGCCCCATCGAGGGCCGTCTCTGGGCTGGGAGGCAGCGTGAACTCCCTTCTCATCAGTGGCATGGTGCCTTTGTTGGATGTGGCCTGCCCTATTAAGAATAACAACATGGTGGTGGTGGGTTTTGTTTTTGTTTTTGTTTTTTTTTTGAGGAGCTGATTGTTCTGAAGCAGTGGAGTGAGAGACGCGGGGGGAGGCGGCGCCGACGCAGCCAAGTAGAAAGTAATGAAATGGAGCCCGAGCGAGCAGGACGGAGGGGAAGGGGGCAGAGCGACAGCATGAAGGAGAATCACTTGTTCACCTTCCATCAATTCCTGCTTTTTCTCCCCGTCGCACGCGCCTGTGTGCAGTTGAGCGTGCGCGGGCAGGGAGGGGAGAGGCGGCGCGGGGTGTCAGGAGCTGTTAGGGAATACATTTGTCAACAACAGGGCAGGGATCGGAGCGAGAGGAAAGAGGCGGCCGTCACAGTAGCCTTTTATTTATTGATGGCTTTAGATCGTTCCTGTCTTGGGAAGAGCTTACCTAGGGGGACGAGTGGCAAGGTGTGGGAGGAATGGGCCTGATTGTAATATTTATGGCTCCTACCCTTTGCTGACTGCTCCCAGGTGGGGCTGCTCAGCCAGGCCAGCAGCGGGGGCTCGCTCGGTCTTCATTCCCCACCAGCAGAGGTGGCTCCTGGAATTTGCCCCCATCTGTAGTTCCTACAGGTTAGCAGGCGTTGCGACTGAAGAACACCTGTCCCACAGGGACCGTTCCTCTCGGGACGAGGGCTGTTGGTGAAGGTGCCCTCCTGGCTCGCTGCTGTCTCCAGCCTGTAGCTCTTCTACCTGCTGTTTCTGGTGGCCGATGTGAGCTCTGTGCCCGCTCACCAGAAGACGACCATTTCCATTGCAGTGGAGTCTCACTTCCCGTTCAAGTGCATGATACCTCTCTTCCCAACCCTGCCATCCATCTTAAAAGTGTTTCTCCCTCAGAAGTCTGAGTCTCTGGGCTCCTACCTGTGACTTGGTGTCTTTCCAAAGAAGAGCTTCTGTGCTTTGAAAAGCTGGTGGCGTTGTGTAGCCTCTGAAGAGCTATACGTGATAAGGGAATTAGTTGATTGTGCCACAAGCTTACATCTTCATGAGCAAGACCTTGGCTGTAACATGGTGGTACTAAAAGATGCCATTTCCGTCATCTTGTGCTCATTAAGAGTGAAAGCATGCAGGTGATCCACTGGTGGGATGAGAGGGTTGAATAATTGCTTTGGGCAATAAGGGGCATGATGAGGGTTGGGACCTGTTCTGGACACAGATGAGGGGCACACAACAGGTTTCCAGTTGTTTGTACTTTCCAGAAATCTTAGATAGTAGAGGTTTGATTGTTTGTGAGCAGCCCAGGGTGGCTTTGCTCTGGACAAGCCTGTTGCACTCTTGTGCCTCAGTTTCCCCTTGCACCGTACCAAGGAGCAGTGGCAGGGTTCACGGCCTCGTGTACTGTTTGCTGAGCCCTCGCTTGTGAACCTCTTCAAAGGGGCTGTGGAGTTAGCACTGGCGGCACTGACGATCGCTTCCCTCTACACTTTACGTTGGAGTATATTTTTATATGTGTATGTTCCCTTCCTTTATAGGTTTGGAAGAAGTTGCTAAGCTCCGAAGCTCCCCGTATCAGTGTCTTCATGGCAGTGCCCACTATCTATGCGAAGCTGATGGAGTATTATGACAAGCATTTCTCTCAGCCACAAGTCCAGGATTTCACGCGTGCCTTTTGCCAGGAGAACATCAGGTAGGTGAGCGATGCCCCTCTGCGCTGGGCAGGGGCTGCTGGTGGCTGGCTGTTGCCACGGTGGATGTGCCAAGGGTTTTTTTAGTGTCTCTTTGACAAGAACCAGGGGGACATTATTTAATTATGAGCTACTCTTGCATGGTAAAGCCAAAAGTGGTCTGCACGCTCGTTATATGTGTCGCCCTACATAACACAAGGTTAAAGACTTTGTCCTGCATCCCCAGCTGGTGCTGCCGTACCCCTTTTAGGAGGCTGTCCCATCTTAAAACCCGTATCAGACGAAGAATCTTCTATGTGTGAGGAACACTCTTGGTAGCAGTGAAAAGGCTTCTGGGGATTCTGTCTTCAGGTTTTATGTAGGAGCAGGCTTTGCGTAACCCTGCGTTAGACCGCGGATTCCCTGGAGCAAAGGTGATGTTGGATACTTTCTCATATGGAGTTTCCTCGTGCAGGTTAATGGTGTCAGGCTCAGCAGCCCTGCCTGTGCCTGTCCTGGAGAAGTGGAAGAGCATCACTGGGCACACGTTGCTGGAGAGGTATGGGATGACTGAGATTGGGATGGCGCTTTCTAACCCCTTGCATGGAGTCCGTGTCCCAGGTAGGAGTCTCTGGAGGGTGCACACTGTTGGGAGGCTTTGGGCTGTGAAGTGTTCTTGTTTTTTCTCATCATGGAGAATACACATATAATCGCCATTTGTTGTGATTGAGGAGCAGGTTATGGTAGGAACAGTGATGCTGGTAGGGGAATCGGCCCAGAAAGGGGCATGGGTGTGAGAAATGGCTGGTGGGCTTCTCTGGGATCACTGGCCATGGTGGATTGGCAAAGCTGTGTGTGCAGAGCTCGCAGTGGTGCCCGCTGACCTGATGGGCCAGGCTGGTTCTGTCCAGGAGGCAGAGTCCGTACTGATGCTTTATGATGTCCAAAGTCTCAGCTGAAGCACTGTGATGGGACGGCGTCAGCTCCAGCTCTGTGAAGTTGTATTCGTGTGCGGTCTTGACACAGGAGTCCCCACGCGGCAGTTGGTGTCCAATCCATCGGTACTGAGTGTTTAAAATAGGATGTCTGCTCACTCTTATTTTAGTGCAAGTTTCTTGACTCTTCAGGAATTAGAAGTTGTCACACCTCGTTGTACACTCTGGTTCTGTTCTCTCCTTGTCTTCCCTCACTTCTCTTAGCTACACTTTGTGACTCCTCTCATTATCTGTAGTTTATGTAACCTAGAAATAAATTGATCTGAAACATTAAAAATATGAAATGCCCCCACCCTCCCTTTGGTTAAAAACGTGGCCATCTGTCTGCTGAGCAACCCAGCCCACCACTGTGCCACCTTCTCCTCCCCACATGCTGTCTGCACATGCATGGCACCATATGCATCGTCTTGGTCTCCTGTGTCTTGGGGACCAGAGTTAGCCGGGGGGGGCTGTCCTAGGTGTCATGGCTTCCCACAGCACCCCAGTCCCATGGGATGCAGAAGCCGTGCTCCTGCAGGGATCGCACAGGGAGAGGAGAAACCACGGCTCCCCCAGCACTGGCTCCTCAACGTGAGAACAGCTCGAAATACAAACTCTAGGTCTGTTCTGCAGAGTAACTGTAGTTCTCCCGCCCTGGCTCAGCCAGCGTTCCCTTCCCCGAGAAACCCTGGAGAGGGAAGCAGGCAGAGAAACCAGATTCCCACCTGCATGAGCTCAAGCTGTCCGTGATCCCCACGCCGCGGGGTGACGGTGCAGTTTGAATGTCCCTGTGGCCTGGTTATATTTGCTTTTCGCTCGTCTTCAGGAGGGGAAACGAGTGGAGGCTCTAGAAATTTCCCAGGAGAAAAAAGGAGAAAGGAAAGAAGACTGAGAATAACACGGGCAAGACAGATGTCTTGTACCTGGGTCTGCACGGGAGCTGGGGAAGATCCTCTCGTGCAGCTACCAGCAGAGGGGCTGGGGATAAAGGCCGGCTGACCGTCATTCCAGCTGCTGTCCAGGGGCTCGCTGCAGCCCCGAGAGGGGAGAGAAGGATCTTACAAAAGTGTGGATCAGTGAGAGACATTGCAGAAAGAAGGCTATAATTGAATAGGCTTGATTAATTTATTTCGGGAAGTGTCAGTTGGGAAGCAGATGGGTGAAGCTGAGGCATAATTTACTGGAGCTGTGAAAGAGCTTTTGATATAGTACCCCATTAGAGGCTGGGATGTAAGGTCACCACGGAGCATCCAGTGCGAGAGAGTCAACTGAGAAATGCAGCGATGGGCTGGGAACAGAGGCTGGGCAGGAGGAGGGGTGAAGTGTCCACAGAAAAGACCTCAGATGGCATCGGTGTTACAGGGACAGATGCTAGGCAGTGATGACCACGGACCCACGGGCTGGCCAAAGCAGTCAGAGCGCCGCAAGCATGGCACTTAACCCCTTGGGTAAATCCAGGGATCCTCAGGCTTGCCCGGGGGATTTCTCTTGGATTGGAAGCAGTACACGTCCTTCTCTGCTGCTTCATGAGCTCCTGCCTCAGGGAGGGGTCCTGGGGCTTCCCTCGCCCGCTTCCACCCACTTGGCGTGGCTGGGGAAGGGTCGAGTCCTTGGCACCTGTGTGTCCTGCCTGTGTCACCACCGGTGTCTCTGGCAGCGTGGCACCGCTCTTCACCCGCAGCACTGGTCAGAAGGGGCAGGGGCGGGTGGGCGGCCCTAATTTCCAGAAGAAGAAAAGATGAAAGATTTGAAAGATAAATGTTTGCTTGTATATGGTTAAAACCCTGCTTAAAATGCCTCTGTTTTCACCAGCTCTCATTCTAATCCCCCCTGGTGCTGTTACTGTGAAGGGAGATGAATAATTCATGGACGGAGAATGCCTCAGTGGGCCTAATCACCACTTTAATTGGAGGTTTAGATCAGAGGCGGCTAATAGCTCCTACAGCGGGGACTCCGTGTATTGTTGACAGTGAGATCGTTGAGTGCCTTATCGTTGGCCTGTTTCAATTCTCCCAGGACACCACCACACATAACAGCATCAAGGTCCCCAGATACCGAAGGACACAGACCGCAGGGCCAATTAAATTTATCTGGGAAGAGCTGACAACTTTTTTAAACAGAGGGGAAGGAGAACCGGTGAAAGAATAATAATGTCACTCCTTGCTGACTGCCGGCCGGCTGATGCCGGCTGAGCTGACACTGTGGGCATGTTGCCAGCATTTCTTAACATTCGGGAGCCTGCAAATTGGAGAGAGCTGGGAGGGAGCGAGAGGGGAAGGAGCAGGGATTTCTCCCCAGTTTCCCCTCAGGATTATGGCGTGGGGACAAAAGGAAGCCAGTACTGAGTGTTGACCCCCCTTCTGATCACCCCTGATTGTGGTCTTGGTGGAGCCAGGACCTCCGGTGCTGTTCCTTTGGGAACGGGCTCAGCCTTCTGCTGACCTGTTGGAGTCAGCACAGTGTGTATCTTGACACGACAGATGGACCCAAGAAGCTCTAGTCATTGTTTTTACACAAAAATTTTTAATACTATCAGGTTCGTGTAGCTCCAATCAATGTTACGAGCATTTTCAGCCTTTACAGATGTTGATTTCCAAGTTTGTAACTTTTCCTAAATACGAGAAGGCCTTTTCCAGACCAAATATAAGGAAACCACTCCTCATGAGTGACTTACTTTACATGTTGGTTTTACTTTATCCAAGTAGGAAATGTAATGGTGATCTGAAACACCGTGTGGGAAACACGTTGCCTTCTCTGTGTCTTCAGGTTTGTTTGACAGCACTGTGCTGATGGTATTTCATTCTCAAAGATTGAGACCAGAACTGGGCACTAACCATTTAGTCCTGCTGCCCATGAATCAGTCCGTTATATTTCTGCATTGAGGTCAGTAGCTTGCATCCGGGGAGGAAGCATCTTCCAGGAAGGCATCCATTTGATCTTGATTTGAAGGCTTCCAGAGGTGGCAAAATTGCGAGAGCCCGTGGCGGTTCATTGCGCTGGTTACTGCTCCCTCCGGGAGCTTTGCAAGACTGACTTTGCGGTGTCTGCCTGTCGTCCCTTGCCTCGTCTCGCAGGCAGGTTGGAGGCTGTTCGCACAAGGCATTTTTCGCACTGGAGAAGATGTTCCCATAGAAGTCTAAAGGGTGGCTTCAAGCAAAGCTTGATGCGCAGATGTCCAGCGTGTTTTCCATGACTTGTTACTTGCTTTTTCAGTCCTCCTGGTGTCTACCATGGCAGGTAACAGACTATTAAAATACATAAATACCTCTACATGGCACCTCTGGGCACTTCTCCTGGTGACTTGTCCTGGCACATGCTTCTCCCTCCGTACCCTGCTGCAGTCCTCTGCCTCTGACTCCTGGCAGCGTCTGGCCGGGAGATGAGAGCAGCCCAAGCGATGCTCATGGTCAGACAAGGGCCTGGCTGCGCGAGTTGGCTGACCTGAATGCCGAAGGCACTTTCAAGCTGAACAGACACACATCACAGAACTGCCGTGTCGCTTTCTGTTTATTTCTTGCCAGATTTGCTAATTGTTCGGGTAGTTTCGCTGCAATAAAATCTCACTCCCTCATAGCCCATCTGCTCTTAGCTGATCCTGCAGGGATGCCATAAATCTGGGCTACGACGACATATCAATTTCCATGGCAACTGACCAATGTAGCAAACAAAATCATGATGTCACAGATACCGGATCTCCAGGGCTTGAACAGGAGAATGAGACCAGGAGGGGGAAAATGCCACTTGAACCCAAACGTCTGAAGAACAGATGACAAGGGGAAGACGGTGCTGAGCTCCAGGTCCTGCACACCCTGCTCTAAGGACTTTCCAATGTCGAGCTGACCCTAGCAGAGCTAGGAAGCATCACCAACTGGAAGCTCCCCAGGGAAAAAAAAGTTATCATCTCTTAAAATAAAGAGTACGCTTACTGGTATTTAAGCTCAGGCCTGTCCAGTCCTCCTGAGCCACAGGCTGCTCTGTGCTGACATCCCTCTCCCCACTCGCAGGGGAGGGAAGTCACGGGCTTCATCTTGCAGTGAGCGCCGTCCTGTGCCATTGAGATGCAGAGTGAAACCTGCCGAGCCAGCAGATGCCCGCCACTCCTGGTTGCTGCTGAGCCTGGAGCCCCCAGTCAGCCAGAGGTCGCAGGAACAAAGCTGCCCTTTCTTCTGTGCTTTCAGATGCTCACCGAGAAGAGCGTGCGCTAAGCCAAGGGGCGGGAGTGCTGCAGGCTGCAGGTTGGGGAGCTCTGGGTCGCAGGACCATCCTGGAGCTTAATAGCAGTTGTTCCTGACGCTGTGTCAGATTCCCTGGCTTTGAAAATTGAAACCTGTGGAAGAACGTTGTGGTTTTGATCTCTGCTTTTCTCCTATGATGTTTTATATAGAGTGTATTGATGTCTCATAAAACTGAGATAATCCCTTGCAATTCTCACGCTGTTAAGCCTTTGCCTTCTCTGTCAGGTCCAGGCTATAGAGAAGCAGTGAGCCACTGTAGTAATCATCATGCTCTTTCTTTTCACATCTTTGTGTAGGTTTCACGGTGCTAAAAAAAAAAAAGAGACAGCTTCATTACTGAGCTATGAAGCTGTGCTGATGTCTTCAAAGACTGGCCAAGAGAGACCGTTCAGGGCTGGAGACACATTTGTTTCCTAGGCATTTCCAACACTGCCTGCTCAGCGAACAACAGCGTATTGCACCACAGTGACATTTGCATGCAGACATGCGATGTGATCGAAGCCTTCCTGAAGGGTAACCCCCTGCTAGGAAGTTCTTTAGTGCCAGCACAGTCTGCAGATGCCATTGATAGACGAGCAGCTGCTCTTTTGCGTCCTTGATTTTGTTGTTTCCCGGAGGCTGTCCACTGTTTCACTCTTGTTTTCCGTTGCAGGTTCTGTGGGCACCCCGCTTCCAGGGGTGAAAGTGCGCATTGCCACCGAGACCTTGAAAAATGGTGGTCGTTCCTACACCGTCCATGCTCAGGGAGATGAATACAACACACAGGTACTGCTCAGCCACGTCCTCTGCTGCTTCATTTTGTCTCGTGAAAAGTTCTCTCCCCCCGAGCTCTTTGAAGCCCCAAGGGTTGAGGCTTGCTCTGATGTTATTCCCAGGAACTCAGTGATGCTATTTAGAGTTTTCTCTTTCTTGTACTCATTTATGGCTTACTATAGCCATGGTACTTTGTGGACCGCGCAAGTGTTGTCCTTGCCTGCAAAGAAGAACAACATGTGAGAGAGAACGTCCCTCTGGAGGGTGGGTGGAAGGTGGAGGCTGTGGTATAAGGGCTATGGTATAACAAGATGATGCTGTGTCTGGTGAGGCTGTTGATGGCCCAGAGGAAGGTGATGGGTCAAGCAGTGTCTGGCTTTTGAAAGCCGGGTCAAAAAAGTTGAAGTCTGCTGCAAGAGGTAAGAACAAGGCATTGACGGGAATTCAGATGGACCCTACTCTGGTCTAAAGAGTCACTAAATAGTCTGGAGGTGAGGATGAGTGCTGGAAAATCTCGAAATGGGATCTGTGTTTATTTCACGGGGTTTGATCAGGGGTGTAGCAGTGAGAATTGGAAGGACAGGACTGGGGACCTTGGGGATTGTATTTGTTTTGAAATGATGCAGGGGGTAAGTCATCAGGTTTCCATGGAAGTCCAGCTCCGTGCCGAGCTCTGACTGCCAAGTGATATCTGCGCCAGCAGTTCTGGTATCTCAGAAGCTGGATATCCGTGATGGGGAAGTGGTTGGGCCCCTTCCCCGTCCGCTGCCCCTGTGTTGGGGTGCTGTGTGTTCCCCGCTGCAGAGGCAGCCCCCAGCCCAAGGTCCAGGGTGTCCTGCTGCCTCAGCCCCTTTCTCTCCCCGCAGAAACAGCTGAAGGGGGTCTGCATTCCTGCCACATCTCCTTTGCACCCTCATTGCGGGTGCAGGTCATGTCGCCTCCGACAGATCAATAGCCAGGTGATGTACAGGCTGGGCTGAGCAGATAGATGCTCTATGTACGAGAGGAATTATGCCAGCAGTCGTGTGCGCCGGGTGGGTGGGAGACAGGCAGGCGTGAGATTCAACCTGAAATACGTAGCTTCGCTTGCTCCTCTGGGGAAATAGCTTCTCATCTAGCCACGTACATGCCAAGGGTTTGAAAGGAGCTTTCTGGCCTGGGGCAGGGTATACCAGAGACACTGCTGGTGTAAGTACTGGTGAAAGGCTTGAGAAAGCCTTTTCTTTTTTTCTCTAGATTATCTGTGCTGGCAGCTGGAGGAGCTGGCAGGACGATGGGCAGCCCCACGTGTGTGTTGTGGTCAGGCGGCAGCAGGTCGCATTCTGTGTTCTGATGCCACGACGGAGCACTGGATCCCACCCCAGACGTGCAAAACGAGCCCAGGGGAGAGCTGAGAGGGACCACTCTGGCCAGGGATTGTGGCTTTTATTAAAAAAAAAACAAGGGTTGCTACTCTTTACTGTCACTGCCGTGGCGTGGCTGAGCAGCGGGCAGAGCGGGAGACCTGGGTGCCGCACTCAACACGGAGGAAGGTGCATCCCATTTTTATCACTCCACTGGATGGGTGCTAGGTTTCACGGTTTTGTAGTTTCATCCTGGAATTAGATCTTGGCCTTTTTTTCCCACTTGCGTGGAACTGAGACATGAAATATAATGTGTCCATTTTAATAATGATCCTATAATGCTTTTTTTTACCCTAAGGGATCCCTAGGCGCTTTACAAATTAGATCTTAGACACAAGAATCCCCAAAGCGCAGCTACTTCCAGGATGAAATGTGGATGTTGTTGATCTGAATTATGGGAGGAAAAAAAATGTAATTTTTTTTTTTTTTTTGTCTGCTCAATACTCCTTCCCCTTTTTTCTGGTTGTTTTACTGAGTGACCGGAGAAGACGGGGGGAGCCTGGATGACCTGTGTCTGGTGCTGAAATTCCACCACCCCCCAGGGCTTCAGAGAGATGAGACTCATACAACTCTTCTCTCTTCTCTGACTCCAGGCTGCTTGAGTTTGTATCTGGGGCAGAGGAATTGCCCTTTCATCCCAGCCGTTTCTCACGTACACGCTTCAGCCCCAGCGCGGGTGGCTGAGGTCCATACCAGTGCTGGTGTTGGCCCCACGCTGCTTGCTGATGGCTGCCTTTCCATCAGGCTCTCCCTCGGGATTTTTTTCTTTAACTGTTCTGGTGAATTCTCAAGACATCAACCGGGGAGGGTGTGGGGAGGTGGTAAAGTTTGCCTCTGGGCGTTGGCTGATGGGTTGGTCCCTCTCTGAAAGGCTGTCCCCATCTCACCCACCTCGCCCCTTGTCCCAGCTAAACTGGGAGTTTCTTCAGGCTGAAGGGAGAGAAATGGTCCCAAACAACGCTCCAGGCTTGGGGCAGAGTGGCTGGAAAGCTACCCAGCAGAAAAGGACCTGGGGGTGCTGGTGGGCGGCCAGCTTAACACGAGCCAGCAGTGTGCCCAGGTGGCCAAGGCGGCCAACAGCATTCTGGCTTGTATCAGGAACAGCGTGGCCAGCAGGAGCAGGGAAGTGATGGTGCCTCTGTACTCGGCACTGGTGAGGCCTCACCTCGAGTGCTGTGTTCAGTTCTGGGCCCCGCTGTACAAGAGGGACATTGAAGTGCTGGAGCGTGTCCAGAGGAGGGCTACCAGGCTGGTGAGGGGTCTGGAGAGCAGGTCGTGTGAGGAGAGGCTGAGGGAGCTGGGCATGTTCAGGTTGGAGAAGAGGAGGCTGAGGGGAGACCTCATTGCCCTCTACAACTCCCTGAGAGGAGGGAGCAGAGAGGTGGGGGTTGGCCTCTTCTCCCAGGTGAATAATGACAGGACCAGAGGGAATGGTCTGAAGCTGCGGCAGGGGAGGTTTAGGTTAGATATGAGGAGGAATTCCTTTACTGACAGAGTGGTCAGGCACTGGGACAGCCTGCCCAGGGAGGGGTTTGTCACCATCCCTAGAGGTGTTTAAGAAACGTCAGGGCATGCTCTGAAGGGCAGAGATTGTAGGTTGTTGGGGGTTTTTTGGATTTTTTTGGTTTTTTTTGGTTGGTTGGTTTTTTGGGTTTTTGTGTGTGTGTATGGTTGGACTCGATGATCTCAAAGGTCCGTTCTGACCATGAAGATTCTATGATTCTATGATCTGCTTTGGGCCACCCTAGGAGACAGTGGCTAGTGGGTACCTCCAGGACATCCACAGCACTTCCAGGAGCAGAGCGGAGCCACTGCCCCTGGCACTGCCAGAAGGGCCGTGGGGAGGTATGAAAAACAGTCCCCGCTCTCAGCATGTCTTGGCCCAGGCGGACGCGTGGAGATGACAGGAGTTTGGGTTTTATATGGCCTGGGTATGGAGTGTGACTTTGCATCGTGTGGCCACGCTGGCAGGCGGGTGGCAGCCGTGGTGGCACACCTCTTCTCCCAGGGACGGGGTAATTTAACTGCTTCACACCTGCGGTTGCGGGCGGAAAGCCTCACCTGCTGCCTGTTCCTGCCCTGCCATGCTGCTGCTGGCACACGGTGTGCATCATGCTTGGTTAATAATTTATGTCAGAAGAGAGTACGTCAGTGGAATTTATTTAAAACAAGGAGGATCTGACAGTCCGAGTGCTCATCACGCTCCACCAGTCAAAGAAAGGCCTGGCTTTTTTTAAAAACAGCTTCTTCACGGCAGAGGGGCTGTCCCCAGAATGAGAAGACCCGGTCAGTGTCACCCTCCCTGCCTGTGCCACTGGACGACCCTGGCATGGCCTTTTTCTTGCCCCTTATGAGAAGGGATGAGCAAATACTTCCTCACCTCCCTTGCAGGGGGGCACTCTGAGGCTTACAGCATGTTTCTTTGAGGGCTGGGAGGTCTGTGGTGTGGACCCGGCAAAGGCAGAGGGGTCCCGGTGGAAGGACGGTGGTGGCGGGTCTGGTGACAGGAGGCACGCAGCCCCCCCCAGCGCCCGTTCCGCCAGGGTTTGATACGAGCATCCGCAGCCCCATCCCTGCTCTGGTCATTTCTCTCCGGTTTGGCATTGACGCTGTGAAAAATCACCAAATGTCACATAATGGATTGCTGGAAATAAACACCTCCCGGCAGCCGGGCCGGCCCAGGGAGCGCCTGCCGTCTGCTTCAGTTATAAGACTTTCAGGGCAGGGACCTCTCTCCGTACACAGAAAGCGCGGTGCACATCTGTGCCGCTGCGCAGATAATAATGAAGCTGCCAAGCCGGAGCTGATCCCGGCCACAGCGGGGGCACGAGGCAGTGCCGTGGGGCAGCCGTGCCCGGCAGCACGGAGGGCTAAGAGCGAGCGCAGTGGGGCAGGTTTGGTGGGATGCTGAGCACCCCGGCGGGAGTCGGGCTCCGAGCCATCTCTTCTCATCAGCCTCTCGGCTCCTGCGAGCAGGTGATCTTTGTGCCGGGGGTTAGGCGCGTTGTCAGGGCAATCTGCGAGGCGTTCACACCTCGGCTTCGCTGTGCAGAAACCCTCCTGACTGCGAGCGGAAAGAGCGCCTGCCTTTGCCAAGGAAATTATTTGCTTAGCTGTACGGAGCCTCGCAAGGTCACCGCCTTCCCCGCTCGCGTTGGGCTGAGGTTTCTGCCTTCTGCTCCCTCTCGACAACAGAAGACAACAGACTTTCCCTGAGCTGTTTCTTCCCCACTAACACCGTCTCTCCCATTAGATGCTGGCGGATCGCGCCGTTTCCTTTCACGTTGTCACCCTTTGGCC
The DNA here is from genome assembly GCA_013400035.1 of Rynchops niger. Taxonomy (NCBI): domain Eukaryota; kingdom Metazoa; phylum Chordata; class Aves; order Charadriiformes; family Laridae; genus Rynchops; species Rynchops niger. The sequence continues at coordinate 489,099 of VXBH01007704.1, read as the reverse complement.
ATGTTTGCGTGTCCTGCTGCAGCGAGGTGCAAACAGGAGCCTGGCGGCATCGCGGCGGTGGCAGAGGAAGGCGTGTGGGTGGTGGGAACGGGGAGGTGGGGAGCATTTCTGCTTTACCATCCGGTAACTGCCTGAGCTTGCAGCAGGGGACTGCTGTAATTTGCAAAGCTGGTTTCTGGCACACCCTGAAGATCAATAATCTACTTAGCTGAAAGTTTGCTGGATCTCTGTTCTTCCCTTCATTTTCTCCCAGCCCTTGATTAGAGAGTTGGATTCCTTTCATGCATGTGCTCCGGCCCTCCGATCTCCTTGAGGCTCTCATGAGCCTTGTGCTCCATTGCATCCAGTTTGCTCAGGCTTTCTAGCTGACTCTTGTGCTGTTTCCTTGCTGATTGTCGCTGCGCCGTGGGGCTGCGAGCTGCTTTCCTGGGCTGACGCGGAGCCGCGTGCTTCAGGCTGTCGGCTGTGCCCTGCCTGAAGCTGCACCACCACTCCCAACACCGAAACAAGGTGCTCCAGCCTGACTAGATCCCTCGCTGCACGATCCCTTCCCAGCCGAGGATGCGCTGCAGCCTGTTGTGGGACAGGGCCACCCGCGGTGGGGCAGCGTGGGCAGGGGGTGGCACTGCCCGGCAGCATCACAGTGCCTGACACAGTGTCCTCCACCTCCTGCCTGCGCAGGAGCGTGGTGGTGTGGAGTGTGGTCCCCTGGAGAGATGGTGTCCATCGAGTGCTTGGGGAAGTGCTCCTCCTCCAATACATCCGTGGGGAGCAGAGGTCTGGAAGCGGACATCAGGGGACAGCAGCAGCTTCGTCTGCTTTGAGCCATCCCGGCTATTGCTCTCATCCAAAGCAGTTCCAAAACCTTTAACCTGCCTTAAGCAGCTGCCTGTTGAGTCCGTCTGATCCTATAGGAACAGGCTCTTTACCCAAAAAGCCTGGGTGTCGGTGTAGGGGAAGCTGTCAGCGCTCCTCCTTACCCATGGCCCCGGATTCTTTTTTCTCTTGGTCCTTTTTCCCCTTAACTTTTTGGCGACCTGGGAATCTCTCTCTCCCCACGGCTGGCTCCGGCGCACAGGAAAGGGTTACAGCTTTCCAGCGCCGAACGTTTCAGTTTGCTTTGTTCAGTGCAATGCATATTTCATACGCTTAGCTTCCCAGCTGGCAGAGGCCTGGAAACCCTGCGAGCTGTCGGGTATTGTCTCTCTCCTTCTTTATTTGTTTGTTTGTTGGTTGGTTGGTAGGTTTTTTTTTTGGGTTGTCATTTTTGTTGGTTGGGGTTTTTTTTTTGGTTTTTTTTTTTTTTTTTTCCCTTTTCCAAATTGCTCGCTCGCACGAAAGCCAAACCCCAGTCCCTGACAATAGGGGTCTATCAATAGATAAATGGTTTCACAGCTGTATCTAGTGCAGTGCTCTAGCCAGGGCTTTTATGGCGAGTAATTTGCTCGTGATGAGGCTGCAAAGGGAGCCGTGCGGGACCTATGGGTTGCAGGAGCTGGCAGCAGGAGGATGCTGCAGCCATGG
>VXBH01007704.1:461048-487536 GCA_013400035.1 Rynchops niger | reverse complement strand
CCCCAGGTTGTAATTATCTCGTTGTTTATCCATATGCAAGCTGTCGTCCTGGATGAGAACCGGCTGGGCTGCGGCCATCCCTCCCAAAAGCCACCAGCAACTCCTGGCCCCTCCTCCCCGTGCTCCCCGTGTCCCTGCCGTCTGCTAACAGCTTGCTGCTGATTTCCAGCACCTCCACGGGGCTGCGGGCGCTGGGGGCAGCTGCCACCATCACCCTTTGTTAAGGCCGGAGGTCTTGGCCATTGATGCCCCTGTGGAGGGGACCAGGAGTGGCTACACGTCACTCACATTCATCCCAGGTCTCCGGAGAACCAGTGGGGAGGTGCCCGGTCCCCAGTGAGCTGCCAAGGTTGTCTTGGAGGCTTCCTCCAAGGTCTAGGTACCTCCATGGCTGCTGCCCGCGGGCGGTGTGCCATGGGTGGGGGTAGGTGCCGTTGACTTTGGCACTTGGCACATCTCTGGGCCAGGTCGTGCGTGGAGGTGCTGTTGCATGTGCGCCTCTCAGGTGGTGTCTCCTCATCTCATCCATCCAGGTAATTTGAAATGGCTGGTGTGAGTGTACCTGGCCCTTCTCCTGCGAGTAGCTCCTGAGGTTATAGGCAGCCAGTTCTGGGCTACTATGTCCAGTTCTGGGCTCCCTGGTTCAAGAAGGACAGGGAACTGCTGGAGCGGGGACAGCAAAGGGCTACCAAGATGCTGAGGGGACTGGAACACCTCTCTTTTGAAGAAAAGCTGAGGGATTTGGGTCTCTTCAGTCTGGAAAAAAGACGGCTGAGGGGGGATCTCATCAACACTTATAAATACTGAAAGGGTGGGTGTCAGGAGGATGGGGCCAGGCTCTTCTCAGTGGTGCCCAGCGAGAGGACAAGAGGTAACGGGCACAAACTTGAGCATAGGAAGTTCCACCTAAACATGAGGAGGAACTTCTTTGCTGTGAGGGTGGCAGAGCCCTGGCACAGGCTGCCCGGAGAGGTGGGGGAGTCTCCGTCTCTGGAGACATCCAAAACCCGCCTGGATGTGTTCCTGTGCAACCTGGTATAAGATGACCCTGCTCTGGCAGGGGGTTGGACGGGATGATCTCCAGAGGTCCCTTCCAACCCTGTGATTCTATGATTCTATGACTGGCATTCCTGAAAGTGGACAGGTACGGACATGCTGGTGGGGATGTGACCACCTGGCCCAGGCAGTCCTGGCTCTGGACTTGTTTCTTCCTTTTCCTCTTCTGATCAGACCTCAGCCTAAACCAGATGGTTCTTTGTCCTCGGTGCTCCTATGCTTTCAGAACATCTCTCCTCCCGACAGTACAATTTTTCACCTGTTTTCTTGTCCCTGCTGCATCCCATCCTTGTGTACTGGTACCTCCCACAAGTCTCTCTATGGTGAACTTTACCTCCAGCATCCCAGTTCCATCTCCCATCAGCAGCTCGCTGCCCTATGGTGCTGGAGCCTCATAGGATGCCTTCACCAGGACAGCAAGTCACTGATTCAGGGTTGAACTGTTTCTTGGGACTTGGGGTGAAATTCAAGTTGAGCTATGGAGAGCCAAAGGCTGGCTGACAAGGCTGGATGGCTACCCATCATGGGATGCTTTGAGCTTCATCTTCTCCACCTCCCGAATCTTGCCCTCAACCCCACGATCTCCCCCATCAGTAGCCACCTCCAGGGCCGGCAGCATGGGGAACACCTTGTTGAAGGCAGCCTGGATTAGCTCTGCTGCTTTTCTTCTATCTGGAACATCAGTCCTCAGGTTTTCTGGCACAATCCACCTTTGGTAAACTCACACTGCATTTTTTTCTCATTTTCCATTTGCCTTCACTTCTTCCAAAAACTCCTTCCAAAGCCCTCGCAGCGTTGGATTCTGCAGTTGTGTATATTCCGGTTACGATTTCTGTCTCACCATGTTCCTCGCATCTCCTCAGTATCCTGTTTTGTGTCCTGCCCAAGTAATTCAAGTTTCTCCACTTTGTTGCCCAGGCTGCTTTCGTTACTGCACAAACATTTTAGCTGCTTCTCATTGATCACATGCAGTTCCCGTAATTGCATTTTCGTATGGACTTATATCTCCTTCCTTCTTTTTGTCTGTCCTCGGATTTTTTTTTTTCATTTGGCCATAGTTGTATTTTATTCTTCCTGGTAGTAAATGCGGAGGCAGAGATTATGTTAGCGTCGTGTCCCCTTGTTTCTCAGCTGAAAACTTTTCTTATCACAGGAGCAGCCTTGATTCCAGAAGACTATTTCCTTGCACATTCAAATTGAATCCATCTGTCAAGAAGAAGCTTCTTTACACAAGTGTTTCCCTTGAGTTAAGCTTTGTTGTAGCACCCTCAACCTTTGTCATAGCACCCTCAAAGTCTCCATCAATCTCTTTATTATTGTTTTACGCTTTCATTCCTCTTCGTAGGAGGAGGAAGACTTGGGATGTGTGTCCTTGGTCCCCTTCACCAGGCTGGCAGTCTTGGTTCTCCCAACCAAGGGAGGGTTCTCCCAACCCAATGAGGGACAAGGGGTGGTTTCCTCTCTGGTCCCCCTATGGCTGGTTTTGGTCTTCAGCCCTTTTCTATATCCTTGCCCATGTTAGGAGAGCCTGGGAGAGCTGGGGTGTTCACGTTTGGTGTTGTGAGGCATGGGATGAAAGCAGGTTTCCTGCCAACACAGTCGCTGGTGCTTGTTTCTGTTTGATTTTTGCAGCTTCACACCTGAGTCCTTCCAAGCTGTGTGTTCATAGAATCGTAGGATTGGAAGGGACCTCTGGAGATCATCTAGTCCAACCCCCTGCCACAGCAGGGTCACCCACAGCAGGTGGCACAGGAACGCGTCCAGGCGGGTTTTGGATGTCTCCAGAGACGGAGACTCCCCCACCTCTCTGGGCAGCCTGTGCCAGGGCTCTGCCACCCTCACAGCAAAGAAGTTCCTCCTCATGTTTAGGTGGAACTTCCCATGCTCAAGTTTGTGCCCATTCCCTCTTGTCGTCTTGCTGGGCACCACTGAGAAGAGCCTGGCCCCATCCTCCTGACACCCACCCTCTCAGTGTTTATAAGTGTTGATAAGATCCCCCCTCAGTTGTCTTTTTTCCAGACTGAAGAGACCCAATTCAACCCGCATGCTTACAACCTGCCTCCTCCCCTGACACGTTTGTTGGACCTCTGCCGGGTCGTGGAGGCTGGCGCTGCTGTGGGACATCTTGGAGATATTTGCCAAAGAGCCCTGGTCGTGGTGGCGGAGATGCAGAAACAGAGACCAGAAGGAAAAGGGACAGTCTCTGCCCCGGGGCGCTTCCAGCCGAAGGGAGGCGGCACCGGCCGCTGCAGCATGGTTTAGCACAAGGAAGCAATTAGAGGTTCTAGGGCAGCGCGATCGTCTGTAGTCGCAGCACATCACAGCCTCCCTGACCTTGACTTTTAAGTGAGGCTTATGAAAAATGAACCGAAGGTGGGCCGCTAATTGAATCCTTGCCTGGTCCTCTGCCTGCCCCCGAGCACAAAATCAGAGCAGGCGTTGCGAGGGCACGTCAGGAGCCTTTCTCTAATGAAGAGAGCTGAGGGAGTGGGAAGATGTGCTGACATCTCGCCTCGTTTATTATCTTCTGAAGCCTGCAAACAAGAGGGACGAGAACAGCAGCGTGGAGAGCTCTTGGCGTTTCTGGAATAGTGTTACACATCTAATTTATGGTGTTAATATAGATCAAGAAGTTTTGGGTCCATGGAACAACTGTGGGGAGGAGTGACCTTTCCCAAACTTGGGTTGTTTTCTGTGGTTCTTTTGGGATCATCTGGAGTTAATCAGTCTGGTAACTCTCAAAAATCAGTATTGCCTAAAAATATATACCGTCACTTTTGTTTTCAGAGGAACAACATTTGCTGTAAGTAGAGGGTTGGGTTTTTTGAAAACAAGCTTCAGTGTTCCAGTTCCACTGTGCACCAGCCTTGCTTTTAAATTTATAACCCTCCAAAATGAAAAGTAAATTGATTGTGTTATTCCCGTTATTCCCAGCCCTTTTATAAAAGTTAACATTGCAAAAACAGATGTGAAATGTGGCCTTGTAGATTACAGTCTGGGCTTGGGGTTTTTTTGGTTGGGTTTTTTTTTTTTTTTTCCCCTCCTTTCTCTGTGCTGTGTCCCCGAGGAGCAGAAATCTGCCTTTTTCCAGCAGGAGGAAAATTGTTCTGTGTCTAAATTGCCTCCTGCTTGCCTTCTGCAGGATGCTGCAGGACACGCAGCTCAGAGGAACGATAATGCTTTTATAAAAACACGCAACTTGGGGAATTTTTAATGATGAATGTGCATGAGCGTTCAGATTGCCTGGGAATTTGGTAATGCTCTAGCAAGCCTCACACCTCTAGGACATCCATTCAAATATGGCCCAGAGAGACAGTGATTAAAAGGCACTATAAAGCGGATTATTGGTCTCCAGCTTCCTTTTAGGAGGCAGGTGAGCATGTCCTCATCTCTCTTGTCACCCGCCGCAGCAGGACTGGACGTAGCGTGATCCCATGGTCTGGAAGAGCGGGGTGTGAGCGCAGCCTGGAGCTCCCGTGCTTTCCCCAGGTCAGTGGGAGCGGAGTTGTTGGATGCCGTGTTGTGGCAAGGCTTTGCTGTATCACAGCGCTCTCCGGGCCACCGAAAACTTGAAGGGGTGAGTGAGCGGTCTCACGTGGGGCAGGGAGCGTCTCTGGAGGCGCTGGTGGCAGGTGAGCTTCTGCAGCAGCGTGGTGGTGAGCGTGGCAGGGCATCCGTGCTCCACAGCTCGACCCTACAGGGAGGGAGGGGGGGCAGTTCTTCAGGCTTTGTATTATTTTCCGTGCTCCTGGTATGTTTAAAAAAACAAAAAACCAAAAAAACAAAAAAATGCAAAAAAACCCCAGAGAAAAGTCACCGCTCTGCGAGAACTGCTAAAAGGGCTCCATCACTTCCATAAACCTCACACATATAAATTATTGTCTTCTATTAGTCACTTAAAAGGCTGGGTTGCTTAATTATTGTGATCGCAGTAATCACTTATTTACAAGGTGGGGAAAAATGCCAAGCACTTCCAAGCTGAGCAGCGCTGTGGGGCTGTGGCAGAGGAGGCAGGGCTGCAGAAACATTTCCTTCCTCCCCACAGATGTAAATGCTTTTGCTTCTCTTGGTTGCATCAGCGACGGTGCCCGGCCTGTGGACGCCCAGGGCTGTTCTCTCCGGCTCTAGCAACAGCCGTGGTGAAGGAAGCCGGGCTGCTCCGGGCCCGGGGTGGTGGGAGCTTGCCAGAGTGGGGCTGGCTGGTTCTTCATGGAGCAAGGACTGCGAAGGAGTCGGAAAGCAGCCTGTGGATGGGTAGGAGGGTGGGACGGGGAGTGGGGACCCAGGGGCAGAACTGGAAGTAGGGAAGAGTAAAAGGAAAATGACAGGAGATCTGCAGGCCCTTGCGCTGCCCTCCTCCCTGCTCCGCTTCGCCCCGTCCCAGGAAACCACCTGCAAATGTCCTGCCTCGTGCTTCTGGGGCACAGCAGTTGCAAGGTCCCTTTTAAGGTCCCTCCCGAGGGAAATGCTCTGATCCGCAGCCTTCAGTACGCACGCAGGGAAGAGGTTCAGATTATTATATTTTGGGGGTCAGGAGGAAGGAGGGGGTTGGTAGAAGTTAAATGTGTCCCCCTGAAACCTACTGTTTGCAACCCGAAGAAAGTGTGTGTTTGGTTTTTTTCCCTAAAAGCTTGTCTGTCTTCCTCCCAATCCTGTCAGCCCAATAACAAGTTATTACCTCCCCTTACAAGCCTCGCCTTCCAGCTTTCACTCCGTGTCTTCCCCATGTTTCTGCTTAGGAATCCGCTATGCCTCCTCTGCTTCCCAGCGAAAGAGGCGCCGCTCCGAGCCTACCTCCATAAAAGCCCCTAATTCCATTAAAGTCCATTACAAGCTCCTCTCCCGCAGTTCCCGGAGGAGCGCGGGGCAGCCTGTATCAGAGACCGCAAGAAAACAAATGGCCACTTTGAACAAATCCCAGGGCCGCGTGCCAAGCGGGGATTCCCGGCTATTTACAAACCGTCCTCGCTTCCTCCTAATAAAGAGGTAAAATGGAAGCAGGGAAAATATGCATTTTATAATCACCCAGATTTAGCCCTTCAAAGGATTTATTACAACCTTTTATTTTCATGCGTGGAAAATGTAATCTTATCTAGTGTGCCGGCTGGCCCAGCTCAACTCGCCGCGTTGGTTTTACAGCAGAAAGCTATCAAACAGCAACCTTCGGGGGCACGCTGTGCCGGGGTGTTAAAGTTGCTCGAATGCGTTAAAGCAGCTGAAACATGCATTAATATATGGCACTAGGAGAGGAGGATATCTGTGCAATTAGCAATCTGATGCTTTCAGCAGCTGCTTTGCAGCGTCAATCCAGCGTATCAACAACGGGGGCCGCTGAGATTTGACGGAGGAAAGAACCAAACACGTTAGCCACGCTGCTGCCACAAAAACCCAGCTCTCAAAGTGGGTTAGCAGCCAGCTAGCTGGGTGTATGCGGGATTTTAGCAGGGATCAGATGGGAGGGATTGTAGGGGATAAATGCCTTGAACCCTGAATTTTAATTTATGCTGTTTGCGAGCAGCAGAAGCTGTTGGCGCTGGGGTGGTTTGTGTCCCCTCTGCTGCACTGGAGAGCAGTGCCAGTGACATTCGGAGTTCAGCAAGCAAAATCCTATTAAGATAACGTCACGGCCTTTCTGTTTTACTGTTTGCAAGCCAGCCATAACATCATTAAATTACACAACAGGGAGGTGCCTGCTGCCAAGGAGCTCTGCTCGAGATAAGACGTGGGTTGAGCCGCTGCCAAAATTTGCGTTGATATGACAAGAAATTTGGAGCTGGTTCAAGGCTGGATTCGCAGCAAGACACGGCAGCGCGCAGGTAAACAGCGTGCAGGATTGGTCCCCGGGGCAGCTTCTGCCGCGCTGCACCGGGGCACGGCGCGGGTGGTACAGGTAGGGCGGTACCCGGCACGGCTGGCACCGGGCGACGCCTGCGCAGGGCAGGGCTCAGCCGGGCGGGCTGGGATCGAAGACATTCGTAGTAGCCAAATTTACAGCCCTTGTTGCGTTTGGCGCTGACGAGCAGAAGACAAGAGTCTGGCAGGATCTGTAGATGAAGCTCAGGCAGCTGAGCACAGGTCCTCGCTGTCCTTACCTGCGCCACCCCCTCCTTAGCCCTTTCGGGGGAGTCGGAGGCAGCCCGATGGATAAAGGGATTGGCTTCAGGAGGCTCACACTGGTCATTAAAAAGCCTGTAACGTGAGGGTGATTTCAATAGTCTGTTATCTATACTGAGATGGGGCGGATGGGATCCAGCGGGGGTTTGCAGGGAGGTGAGCGGGCCGGAGTTGCCCCCCGGGAGGAGAGGCGTCGTGGGCAGGGCTGTAAGGGCTGCGCTACCCGATGTGTAGAACTGGAACTGGGAACGCTGGGGGCACTGAGGTGCACAAGGAAGTTGCTCGTTTTGTGATGCCACAGCTGGTCCAGCAGGAAAAGGAGTGAGAAGAAGGAGCTGTGTCGTAAAATTACACCACAGCATGTGACAGCACTGAAACCCTGCCTCGCCGGCCCCTCTGCATCACCCGCCACGTCCCTGCCACTCTTGTCCGCTCAGGCTTTGTGCCTCTTGCCCTTTTGCTGCTGCAAGTTCGGAGGTTTGGTGCTTGGCTCTCCTGGACACCAGGTTCCTCTGTGCTGTCCTGCTTGTGGGGAGTCTGGTCCTCAGGCTCCTTCTTTCAGATCCCCAGGGGAGAACTCACCCAGCACCGTCCTCGCCTTGCCATCGTTCAGCTAAACTCCCCTCATCAGCATTAAGGATCTTTTTCTGCTGCGGCATCTTCCAGGCAGCAGAGGTGATGCCCAGCCAGGGCTCCGGGTTTCAGCCCAGCCCGTGACACGTGGAGGCATTTAGGTGATTCTGTAGAAGTGCCTGGGCTGTGCCCCATGTCACCTCGTCCTCCAAGACAGGACATCAGGAAGAAATGACTTAAAACAAGAAGTGTGCCTTAAAAGCAGGTTTCTAAGCAGTTTCCATTAGAGAAGCTTCGTTTCCATCGAAGGCTGCGCAGAGGCACAAAGCCTGCCCTGCTCTGGGATTCTGCCTGCCTCTCCAGTTCTGCTCTTACCGCTTTCCCTTGCGGCTGCGTTTCTGGCATTGCTGACTTTCGGGGTCCCAGATGTATCTGTCTCATGCGTGTTGCGGCAGCTCAAGTACAAAGTGGCTGGGAGTTCCTGTTACCGGGATGTTCTCTGCGAAGGGATGGAGCAATGTGTACAAGCGCAGCTCGTAGTGATATTCCGTCCCAGCATGGCTTTGCGCATCTTCCTTGCAAAGGGCTGTAGGTTAACACAGTCCCACGAGCGGCGCGACGTTCGTGCTTCTCTAGTGCCTCATCTCTTAGCCTGCCTGCGTCCTTATAATTACAGAGCGGTGCATGTGCAGGGGAGATGAGATACCGTGCAGTGTCAGGCAAGTCTGTGACCTTCCTGCCATTCTCCAGTTTCCGTAACAGCAGGATATTTGTTTTGTTGCCATAGAAAACCTGCCCGTGCAGGTTTGCAGGGTACCGAGTTGTCACTACAACCGTTGCCTTCCAGCGAGCCTGAAAGGAGCCGCGCGTCCCTGAGAACAAATCAGATGGTGTTTCCTGCCACCTCCTCAGGGAAAAAAAAAAAAAACAACAACAAAACAAAAACAAAACAAACCCACAGAAGTGTTAGATTGACAGTTTTGGAAAGCAAAGTTTTCTCTCTGTCAACAGAGCAGACAGCAGCATGGCAGAGTCACGGGAGTGCATCGTCCCCTGCCTCCCCCCACCTCGTGGCGGCTGCCCTCCTGCCTGCATCGCCCGGCCGCGGCGGGCGGGAGGACGGCCCTCGTCCCTGAGGACACAAGTCTAGTACATCTGGGGTGAGCGGTGGTGGTGCCTTCAACACCAGACCGGGTTCCAATCTCCCAGCTGCTGTGGGACGGTGGTCCTGGGGGAGGGCAGGGCTCTGCCGCTGCCAGCCCAGCGACAGGTTGCTGCGAGTGCCAAGCCGGTGCAGCTGGTGGCCGGTGTCCCCTGCGGCTGCTATTTCCAAGGCTGAGCCATCCGCTTACCCTTTCAGCTGGCTGCTGTCACGGCAAGATGTACAGGCCTGGAGGGCAGCAGCACTCTGGGGACGGGACATGGAGTTGTCAGGTCTTTCAGGATGCAGCGTCTGTGACCCGTTTTCATCCATTCCCCGAGGGCCTCTGCCACGGTGAAAGGCAGTCTGGCCCAAGAGAGACGGGAGAGGGGCTCCTCGAGCGGGTGGGTGCCCTGATCGAGGTGCCTGGAGGTTGCAAAGCGTGATATGCTGTCTCTGCTGATGTCCCCCCAGCATCCCGCAGCTTTGGATGATGGGGGGTGGGGTGGGGTGTGTTTCCAAATGGTTTCCTGGGGGAGAACCTGACCCTGGCAGAAGGTGATGGATGCTTTGGTGGGAGCAGGGTGAGGAGAGCTGTTGTGAAGCCAGTCTGCATCAGGCCATCCAGAGGTCAGAAACGACCAGACTTTTCCAAAAATTATTTCTTGTCCAGCTGTGTGCATGTGAGAGCTCCCCTCTCCCTCTCCTCTCAGCTGGAAGGTGTCAGCCTGCCTGGACTGCGGTTCCAGGATGGCAGTTCTTGTTTTCGTGTAACATGGACATATATTTTCAGTGCTTTTGAATATCGAAGGCACTTAGGGGAGCCCTTCCACCTGAGGAAAGAGGTCCTGCGGGTGGATGGGCTGCGTCGGAGGTTGGTAAAGGCTGGGAGGGCACACGGCGTGGGTCCCACTTGTCCCCCACCGCTGGGGGACAGGCGGTGGAGGCGATGCAGCTGCTCCCCAGGATGCATTCACTGTGTGCTTGTCCTAGGTGACACCCGGTCTTGAGGGCCAAGAAGGGGAACTGCTGGTGAAGGGACCCTCCGTCTTCCGCGAGTACTGGAACAGACCCAGAGAGACAGCAGATGCCTTCACGCCCGACGGCTGGTTCAAAACAGGTACCGCGATGGCTTCCCCGCAGCGGCTGGCAGAGGGCAGCGAGGGGAGAGGGGGGCAGCAGCTCNGCTTCCAAATGCTGGAGGAACTTCATTTGCGTTGGCCGTAGTTAGTCAGCCAAGTAATGGGGTATGGTTGGAGTTGCTTGTTTGTAAGCATACTACACTGGTGCTTGGTGTTTTCTGGGGGCTTAAACTTTGCAGACGGGTGGGATTTAGCTTAATTTACAGGGGGACCATGTCAGCGGAAAACCCCCACTAAGCTCCAAGGTGCTGGATCCATCCTGCCTCCCTTCTCACCGCCGGTGTGGTGTCTGCAGGGCGGTTTGCGCTCCTGGTGATGGCGGGGTGTTTAAGGTGTGTAGGGTGGAAGCCGTGAGCACAGGCAGTGTGGCCGCCTGGGGCGGTCTGGGGTCACGGGCTTGGCCACCAGAATTGCATGGCAGCTTTTCAAGGAACTGCCATTTGTCAGCCAGAAAATATTAACTGATGGGAAGCTGAACTTTCTGGGGAAAGATCACAGCGGGTGTCTTTAGTGTGGGAGCGGCTCAGGAAGGGGTTTTGAAATTGCCAGAACGTTTTTTTTAAAGTGAAAAGCCTGAGTCTTGCAAATAAAAAGACCTTTCAATTTGAAACCAAGGCTCATTCTATTTTTACATGATACGTTGTGGAAATGCAAAGGAAATGTTTCTTTTTCTGGGTTTTTCTCAGGGTTTGCCTTCCCCTTTCAACTAAGAGAAATGTTCCCGAAACATGAAATGTTTCCAGGGATGGGAACACCTCTGGTATTTCCTTCTTTCAAATCACATTTCACTAGAAGATAATACCCTAATAATAATAATACGTGTTGTGGGTGGGTCCTGTGTGCACCTTGGTAGGATGTATCAAATATTTGCAAACAGAGAAAAGATCCCATTTTCCTGTGATAGCAGCGGATGCCATCGGGACTGTCCCTACCTGAACTGCTGTGGCTGGGACAGTGAGTTCTCGGAGGAGAACTCTTACGGCTAATCCTGCCCATCCCGTGGGATAACAAATTCAAGAGGGTACCAGGCTGAAGACCTTTCCCGAACGGAATGGATGTGGCAGGCCATCAATAAGTTATGGGCTTCAAATTACACCTCCTGCTCTGCACGTGGCGAGTGGTCAGAGACCTCCCCAGTCGGAGGTTCCTGTCCCCCTGTCCCCTGCGCCGTTCTGCAATTGAAATTAAATATTAAACCGGCCGCGGGACGGGTTGGCAGGCTCTGCCCCCGCTGCCGGTTGGTATCTCGGGTACCCACCTTCCTGCCGCCGGCCGGGAGCCGTTTGGGCAGCCGGGTAGATACAGGCAGCGTGTTTGTCTGCCAGCACCGAGCCTGACCACCAGTTAATCTGACCAGTGCAGAAGGGTGGGATGGCTCATTTCTGCCTAACCTTAACATACACGCAGCTCTGGCTTCCCCGTGCCCCTCTTTTACTTGTGTGTCAGCAGTGCCGTCGAGTCAGGAGTCAGGCTGGGTTTCTGATGCCTTCTGTGTAATCTTATTTATTTACGGTTCTTGAAGAAGCTGTGATTTATTGTCACTGTTAGCCCCAAGCAGACGTGGAGCTGCCCTGCCTGCAGTGTCACCACGGGTCCCCATCCCGGGCGGGTACCGCGGGCTGGGACTGGAGCATCATCGGGCGATGTGCAGGGTGCGGGGCAATCAGCTTTAAAATTTTTTTTTTAGTCAACACTCCTGATGAATATTTCAGATGCAAAGGAATAGCATGCATTAATTATTGCAAAGAGATGTCTTTAGGAGAAAATGATTTTGAAATTCAGTTTAATTTCATTGTAATGCGCTGCAAACAGGAAGGGAGTATGTGTGTTTAATTGGCTCTCGGGGGTAAGGCCGGGAAGATGGCATGCCTTTGTCACAGGCCATTAGTGATACAGACTGCATAATGAGAGAGTACAATCAGCTCACAGCTGCCGGCTCCTACGGGGAGAGAATGATATTAAATAGAAATCAGTATAAATTAAACTTAACCCTTTCACTAGCTGAGCAAAGCTCAGAGCTAGGAATAAGGGAGGGGGGAGCCGAGACAGGCGTGGGGGGCGCAGGCTGGGGCGGGGGGGGCCTGGCCAGCCCNCCCCCCCCCCAGCGGCAGACCCCCTGCCAGGCTGCCTTCCCCATGTCCCCAGCAGCTGCCTGGGGTGGACAGCAGGCTTTTAACTCCCTTCCCCATCCTGTTCCCCAACTCTTTGCCTTTCTTTCTTTTCGTTCCTCTCCTGACCGCTTGCTCCCTCTCTTGTGGATATTGGATCGATGGGGCGATTTTTTTTCCCAAGCTTCATTTAGCCGGCGGTGCCGGGAGTGAACCCCGTCACCCCGTGCTCGCCCTGCCTGCCCCTGCCGTGGTGACAGCCTTTGGAGATCACTCGGAGATGACGAATGTCCCCGTGGTGGTCAAAAAACACTTCTGGGATTTGAGGAGGTTGTGTTCCATCATAGCGACTGGGATCTGGAGGGTGAATTACCCCCATTAAGCAGCGGCGGGTAACTTCGGAGTGCAGACCACACTGGCAGAATCCCAAAGAGGCAAAGCCTGGCCGCTGCCGGGATAGAATCTGCTGTATCTGCCATTTGCAGGTCATCTAGGTCGGTGTTCTAAAGGTGAGGCTGCGTGCGTGCGCACGGTGCTCCCAAAACCCAGGCGATGGCATTTCTGACTCTGTACTAGCTAGCGTCCCTCTCGCTGACGGACCAAGGGACCTACAGGACACCTGAAGCAGATGGAGAAGAGAAGGCTCTGGCGAGACCTTATAGCAGCCTTCCAGTGTCTGAAGGGGGCCTACAGGAAAGATGGGGAGGGACTTTTTACAAAGGCACGAAGTGATAGGACAAGGGGTGATGGCTTCAGTCTTGAAGGGGGTAGATTTAGATGAGATATCAGGAAGAAATGTGTCACTCTCAGGGCGGTGAGCCCCTGGCCTAGGTTGCTGAGAGAAGCTGTGGATGCCCCATCCCTGGAGGTGTTCAAGGCCAGGCTGGACGGGGCTTTAAGCAGCCTGGGCTGGTGGGAGGTGTCCCTGCTTCGTTTCTAGGGAAATCTTGGAAAGACCAGGCATTTAGTGCAGCAACTGCAAACCTGTGTTTCCTCCCCCCGGGACGAGAGGCAAACACCGTGTGTGCACAGCGCGGGAAGCCAGGGCATCCCTCTGCAAACGTGCCCGGTCTGTGCCTCCAGTTAAAGAAGGAACGAGTACGTGTATCTCTATGTTATAGGGGGAAAAAAAGCAGATAAAAAGGCATGATGCCGCAGTGACTTTTTGATGAATTCAAGATCACAGCTCTTTTGAAACGCATCTGAACTTGTGGTGTTGCGCAGGCGATTTAATGTTTCTCCTGTCCTCTTTATTCCCTCTGATTTGCACCGTTGTCTGCCTGTCTCTCCATCTCTCTCACTTCCATCTGAGTGAATTTGATTATTTTTATTGTATTAACACTGTTGACAGAGCTGCTTAGATCAAAGTCCCCTCCAGCCATTTCCAGGGAGACTGCTGGGTATCCACCTGCTGTCATACAACCGAGCGGCACCGAGCCCTCGGAGACCGAGACAAACCCAAAGGAGAAATGCCTACAGCCGGCTGTCTCCTGTCGCTGCGATACCTTCTCAGCTGTCCTGTGCCCCGCGAGGTGAGGGGCAGTCTCCGAGCACATTCATGTGCCGCTGAGCGGGAAGGATGGAAGAAAGGAATAAAGAAGGAAGAAATTTTATACAATGAGGGTGGTGAAACCCTGGCCCAGGTTGCCCAGAGAGGTGGGAGATGCCTCATCCCTGGAAACATTCAAGGTCAGGCGGGACGGGGCTCTGAGCAACCTGATCTAGTTGAAGAAGTCCCTGCTCATGGCAGGGGGCTTGGACTAGATGACCTTTAAAGGTCCCTTCCAGCCCAAAATGTTCTATAATTCTATGAGCAATCGCCAAGCAAACCCTGGGAGCTGGAGGAAAGCAGCAGACAAACACCAGCTTCTCTGGTCAACCCGCTCCCTGATCTTTATTCATCCGTCCCAGCCGCGCGATGCTCGTGTCGCTCAGGCTCTGGCGCTGTCAGATTGTGTTATCTCTGCCCAGGAGGCAGCGATGGTCAGGCAGCGAGCGGCTTTGGAGGCCTGAGGACGGGGACGGAGGGTCGGGGCGCGTGATGGAGTTGCGCAGCGCGGTGCCCAGGCGCTGCCCGTTTGCCCCCGTGTTTTCCTGCCGGCGCAGGGCCGGGCTGGGTGCTCCCTCCGGAGGAAACTGGCAATACAGTGGTGTGCACAGGGGGAGTGATACGATCAGAAAGCAGACTTCTCCCCGAGGGAAGGCCGGCTTCCATTCACATTTGCCCATACATCCAGAAAATTAGAATCGGGTGTATTCAGGGAGATTTATTTTCAATTACAGGTTAAGGCTGAGACATGAAATAGCACCGGGTTTGAAAGCAGTGCATAAATCCTCCAACAAATCCATGTATCTCAGCTCCATATAATAAGATTTTATTGATTGCTATATTGTATCTGTCAGAATAAAACTCTCTTAATGCATGCATCAGGATGGAGAAGATAGAAAGCTTGTTGGTAGTAGAATCTGACTCAAGAATCAATGCACTTTGATTAATATGTTGTTAAGAAAGTGAGAGTTATTTAACTTGTTTGATGCGCATTTCAAAATGATGACTCATATCTTTTAGGTTTCTTTCCTTAAGCTACATTTGAAAAAACAACCTTGTAGCTGTTTTTCACGTTGCTAAGTCCTGGTTTATCACTGATTTTTTGCTAGATCCTTTTACGCAGGCCACAAAACCCCCAGGCTCCCATTAACAATAATTCCTATGGCCCAAAAGACTTCCCATGTGGAGCTGTTGAAGGCTTTAGAAGAAAAGGAGAATGGCGTGGACATGCTATCTCTTTATTCCTTCTGGATGTTCTGCAGTGAAAGAGGGAGCTCCAAGGGAAAAAAAAAAAAAAAAAAGAAAGAAAAAAGAAGGTAATCTGGAATAAGACATCATCGGGAGAAATGAGAAGCGCCCATCAGTCCTGGCAGGCTTTCAGATGCTGCCAGGCTCGGGCAGGCGGCAGCATGCTGTGCATCTGTCTGTGCTTGCTCAACACGCCATTCTCTTGGCCTTTCCGCTGTGATCTACAAACTCGGGCACCGAGTATCTGGGAGGATCCTGCTCGGCACTGCAGGTCCCAGCTCGCTCCAGGAATGGGACCTGCTTTTGCTGCAGCCGTGAATCCCCAGTCAAGGGACGAAGCCCAGTGACTCTCTCAGACTGGTTGCAGGGACCTCCTGGTGTCCGTCCGTCCTCTTCAGACTGAGCTTTCCCGTCCGTAGCTGGGTGGTTCTTGCTGGCACCAGCTGCAGATCCGTGCCATTCCCGGCCCCAGCTCTTTGATTTCCATCCGGGCACTTCTTATGGAAAAGGCAAAGCTGCCTGCAGTTCTCCAGCGCAGAGAAATCTGGTATTTGTAGGAGACACCTTGCCAGGTCATCCTTGGCCAGACACAACTCATTCCTCCTCTCGGGCTGGCCCCCAAGGAGAAGGGGCAGGAGAAGCAGCAGGAAACATGCACCCCATCCCTCCGGCATAGGCTTCTTCCTTGGCACTTGCCTGTCCCCAGAGACAAGCAGGTGCTTTCCCTGCCAGGGGAATTGCTTACATTTGCAGGTATAGCACTGACACCTGAAACAGAAAATGCTTTAGTCTGATCAAGGCAGATTATAAATAGAAATGCATCTAATTAGCATCCTAATCTGCAGGTTTTCTGTTTGTTTGCAGTGTCTTTCCCAGTCACAAATCCAGTTAATGCAAATTCTATTTTTAAAGAAATGATTCCTTAATTATAATGTCTTGCAGATGATGTGATTTACCGGTTTGGTAAGCCCACCGGAGGAAGCGCTGGCTCCCTCCGAGGCCGGACCGAAGGCGCTGCTTTTTGAGCCCGTCGTAGCTTAAGCTCGTGAGTCCGGCAGGATGGCAGCGCTCACCTGCTTCCTTTGCTGGCGGCTGAGAACTTCGACCTGTGTTCCTACAAATGAAAGGACATGAAAGGACACCCCAAAAAATGCCAAGGGTGCCCCAAACACAGCTCCATGTGCTGCTTTAGGAAGGCAATCCCACCAGATCTCTATGGACAGGAACAGAGGCTGCGGGCACCTACCGAGCAGCCTCTCCGGTGAAGCCAGACCGGCCGTGCCCTCAGCCCTCGTTTAAGAGGTGTTTCTGGAAGTAAAAACATAAAGATGGCATGGCATCTATTGTATCAGCCGTGTGTAAAGATTCCTTTATAATCTCAAAATGTTCCTTATACACACGCACTCCAACACTGTGGAGAGAGAAGTCACTTTTTCTGCTTCCTTCTCCTTGAGGAGACAAAATTGCCAGGTTTGCCGGATGGCTGGAAGTCGGAGAGTCGTCAGGACACCGTGAAATGAAACCCGTGTGTTTCCCTGACTGCACGTGGGACTGATGTTTTCAGCAGTTCAGAGAGTGACTTGGGATTTTTGCAGCTATAAATGAGAGCAGCTTTTGGCACAGAATTTATTTCCTCTCTACTAAAGCTCTGCTCGAGTTGTATCAAACCTCTTGGATGCCAACCCCTTACTTGTTTGAGAACCTCTGCTACACGGGGTCCAGTTTTCAGAGGCGTGGAGCAATTGCACCCCAACTGAGAGCTGGTGGGAAGAGCAGGCACCCACATCTCCAAAATCCAGGCTGTTCCCCCTCAGTCTCTGGTTGCTTTTACCTTTCAAGCCATGCCACAGCAGTGCTGCCCTTGCAGCCTGGAGGGAGAAGGGCTCGTTCAGGCTCTGACCACCAGGAATGACTCATCCCATCCATCCAGTCCATCCCAGGGATGAATGCAAGGGGTCCTGGCTGCAGCTCCAGCTGGGATGCGTTGTAGAGACATCAAGCTGAGCTCTGCAAGCCTGTCAGAAGATCTCACAGGAGAATTGCAAGCCGGCAAGTGGGTTAAGAGGGGAAGCGCAGGATTGAGCTCAGGATGTGGTAAAGAAATGGGCTGAACAATCGTCTTTCTCAAGGTAGTTGGCAGAGCCCGTTGGCTCACTGGCAAGGCTTTCTTTCAAGTGGCTACTTACTGCTATATAAATAGCGTGTCTCCTCCAGCGCAGAATTAAAAACCCCGTAGGGTAAGGTCAGTATCAAATCATCCGAGTGAGATCCCTGAGCAGTCCTGCGGAGGACAGGACCACGGTCCCATCACAGGCACCGTCAAAGCAGGTATTGTCTTGTGTACAGCTGCAACACAGCCCCGGGCGTCTTCACTGGTCCATGCTCATGGTTTGGCTGCTGTGAAGACTTAGTGTTTGTTGTGTGTTTAGTGTCACTGATTGCCCCGTGACCATGGGGGCTTTGGAAAGCCTCTTCAGCAGGAGCCATAAATGCTGCAGAGGGTTGTCTACAGCAGTGACTGGGGGGGTGGATTTACTGTACTGAGGTGGAGACCGTCAGGGTAGGAAAGTTAACGATTAAGACTGAATG
This sequence comes from Rynchops niger, assembly GCA_013400035.1. NCBI lineage: Eukaryota > Metazoa > Chordata > Aves > Charadriiformes > Laridae > Rynchops > Rynchops niger. The sequence continues at coordinate 470,016 of VXBH01007704.1, read as the reverse complement.
TTGAAGTGACAGGCTGAGGGAGTTGGGGTTGTTCAGCCTGGAGAAGAGAAAGCTCCGAGGAGACCTTATAACCCCTTCCAGTACCTGAAGGGGGCTACAGGAGGGATGGGGAGGCACTCTTTATCAGGGAGTGTTGATGATAGGACATGGGGTAATGGCCTCAAACTGAAAGAGGGGAGATTTAGATTGTATATCAGGAAGAAATTCTTTACTGTAAGGGGGGTGAGCCCCTGGCCCAGGTTGCCCAGAGAAGCTGTGGCTGCCCCATCCCTGGAGGGGTTCAAGGCCAGGTTGGACGGGGCTTGGAGCCACCTGGGCTAGTGGGAGGTGTCCCTGCCCAGGGCAGGGGGTTGGAATGAGATGATCTTTGAGGTCCCTTCCAACCTGAACCATTCTGTGGTTCTTTGATTCTATGATCACTGAAACAGCATTCAGCTTTGCAGAGGCCAGACTGGCAGCTCGCTGCTCCGAACGAGAGTTGTGATCTACGTACAGACTGTTTGTGCTTCGCTCTTCAGTTCCTTGCCAAGCCGAGCCTGCTCCAGCCTGGCCTCGTCATGTTCAAGCTACCGTGGGCAGCTCTTGGGATGGAGGTTTTGCTCTGGCAACAACCTGGCAGGAGTTAACCTGCTAGTTTGCCCCCTCAGAGCTTTTGTAGGAGCTTCACCTTTTGGAGGCTGGAGGAGGCTGGGGCAGAGAGCTGGAGCTGCTCCGCAGGGATGCTCAAGCTGTTGCGCTGCGGGTTTTGCATTTGATGGTCCTGTGGGTCCATTTCCCAGCTGCCGCACACACTCGTCATGTCCTGATGGGCTTCCTCGTGCTGCATCTTGCACCAGGATCTTCCCCTAAAGCAGCACACGTGTGGGAAAGGCTGCTTCACTGGCCGTGGGGATGCCTGTTCTTCAAGCTTAGGTGGTGATGGGGGTTATCTTCAGTCCTGACACCTGCCTGTCACCAGAGATGCCCAGCTCAAGAGGAAATTTGTTGAAGCTAGACCTTCCTTCCACCTTTGGCCATCTATCATTTTTTCTGCCTTACTTTGTGTCCTCAGCTTTCCCTTCCTCCTCGTTTGCCGGGTTTCCCGTTGCTTGAGGCACTCTGCTGGTGCCCACACAGTCTGTTTAGCTCGCTGAACAGGTTTTGGCGTTTGATTTACATAACGCAGCACCGCCGTAAGTGGAGCGGGGTTGGGGAATTGCACAAATTGATTACAGCTCGTAGGACGAGCCGGGAAGCCAGTGGCCTGATTTCCTTCCTTCACAGCGCAGGAAAGCGAGGGATCGCTTTTAGCAGGCGCGATCCAAGACCAAGCGCCGTTAAGTGGTGAGGTGTCTGCTGGGTATTTGTAGTGCGAGCTGGTAGTAGTGCTTGAAGGAGAGCTGAACGTCTCTGGCTTCGAGAGGCGCTGGGACAGACAGCAGCCAAGGATGCGATCGCTCCAGGCTCTTTACTTTCAACAAGAGTCATCCCTCCGGGCTTCGCTCGAGACAATTGAGAACGTATTTACTTACGACTAATGGTATTACGCTGTAAGCAAAAGTACAGGCTTCTGTATATTTAAGCAAACAATTTAAGGCAGATATCTTTCCTCATATCCCACCGCTGCCTTTCTTAGTTAACGGCCTCCCATCGTTATCTCTGCTTTATTTAATAATTCGTCTCACCAGAGCCCGGGACAGGTCACTGCACGGGAAAGAAGAGGTAGAGCTCTCTTTAGCTAAGGTGTAATCGATCCCTCAGCTGTTCCGCAGGGGGCGGAAGCCAAAGCAGAGGGGTTTAGCCTAATTTTTTTTTTTTATTATTACAATTATTATTTTGAGCTGTGCACACGGGGTTGCCCCGCTCTTCAGAGTTTCGCCAGCTGAGTGGCAGCGGCGTTCAGCTGGGCTGACACACCTCGGAGCATTTACTTATTTATTAGTCTTGGAGTTTTCTTTTTCATCTTGTTGTCTGCAGGGATTTTACTTACCCATTTTCTTTTCTGGCTTGTCCTCTGGGCAAACCCAACTGCAGTAATTCTGGCTGTAGGCAGCCGGGGAGGGGGAGGGGGGGGGGTTCCCTCCGCCCAGCCTACTTGTGCCATATCCGTCACCCATGAGTTCCTGCTAATGATGAGCAAACCTACAAACTCTTGGCTGCCTGGTTTGCAGAAATGTTCAAAGGTTCGGCTGCTTTATCTGCTATTTTCCGTTAGAGGAGCGTGGCACCCTTGGAGCAGGGTGTGCGGTGTCCCCAGGCTGGGGAGGCATCATCTGCTGCTTGTCCTTCAGGTTTTGCGATGCGCTGAAGGGTTGGAGAGGCTCCTGGTCACGCTGAGCTACACGTGCAGAGCGTACCCAGAAGTGAAGTACAGCCAAGCGCAGGCAGGACCCAGGGTGCTGCCAGACTCTGTCAAAGGTCTGATTTTGCGTTAATCCATTTGGTCCTGTCCTCTCCTGGTTGAAAGCTGGTGCCCAGGACTTTGTCTGCCGGCGTATGTCGGGTAAGGTGGTCTGATGCCAACCCAAGCCAAGGCTGGAGCAGGGACCATACGCAGCAATTCCCGAGGTCCTGAAACAATAGTACGGAGATGGGCCTTTGTGTTTGCTAGCCAAAGCCTGCTGGCCATTTGGGCATGCTGGGAAACCCGTCTTGCAGGGGGTGGGAGACGGTTTGGGGAGATGTCGTGGATGTGTCTTTTTTTCAGATGTGTCTATAGATGAAGCTGAATCTACTAGGTCCGTTCATCTGTGGGTTTTAGAGAGCCGCCAACGCCACTGCCAGCCATGTCCAGCCCTTCGTGTTCACCTAGAATCCTCTATGTCTGTGAAGGAACATGAAATGGTGCTGAGGATGGGGTGAGCTTTGCAGTTCATAGACTCAAAGAATCGTAGAATCTTCATGGTTGGAAAGGACCTTTGAGATCATTGAGTCCAACCATACACACACACACACAAAAAAAACCCCAAACCCACACTAAAAAACCCCAGCAACCTACAATCTCTGCCCTTCAGAGCATGCCCTGAAGTGCCACATCTAGACGTTTCTTAAACACCTCTAGGGATGGTGACAACCCCCTCCCTGGGCAGGCTGTCCCAGTGCCTGACCACTCTGTCAGTAAAGTCATTCCTCCTCATATCTAACCTAAACCTCCCCTGCCGCAGCTTCAGACCATTCCCTCTGCTCCTGTCATTACTCACCTGGGAGAAGAGGCCAACCCCCACCTCTCTGCACCCTCCTCTCAGGGAGTTGTAGAGGGCAATGAGGTCTCCCCTCAGCCTCCTCTTCTCCAAGCTGAACATGCCCAGCTCCCTCAGCCTCTCCTCATCTGACCTGCTCTCCAGACCCCTCACCAGCCTGGTGGCTCTCCTCTGGACGTGCTTGACAAAGAAAAGAAGCCACCAGATGCACGTATGTTCTGTGCCCATCTCCTGCCCGTCCCCATCAGCGTGGGCGTGAGGAGCAGGCATCAGAAGTGTTCCTCCTGGCAGGGGTTACCTCAGCCTTGACTTGTTCGCAGAACCCAAGGCTCCAGACTTCGGTACACAACCAAGAGCCCACCTCCTACGTCCACCACAACTTCACTGGTGCAGTCCCATGGCTGGGGTTATAGCCTGTTTTCCTGCAAATTGGACCAAAAATCATCTACACCTTTCCTGTAGTGTAGTTTTCCATGCTTTTTTTTTTCCTCTCTGGAACAGCAGGTTGTTTAAAACCAGAGTGACCAGAAGATGCACCCTTGGGGGGGATCCTGCGGGAAGGCATGGTGCAGCAGGACTGAGTGTCACAAGAGGTTCACCTGCCCCTGCCTTGCCGTCTGCCCTGTGCTCGGCAGAGCACTCTGAGCCAGCAAGGTGCCCCAGGAGAAAAGTCCTCTTGAGAGCAGAGCCAGGTCTGTCCGGTGGGATGAGCCCACTCACGGCAGCCGGGTCAGGGCTGTAGAGCAGAGCACGGACTGGGGGGGGGATTTGCACCAAACAGGCTTCAGGATGGTGAAGGACCGAGGACTTGAAGGGAAGGCATGAGGGTACCACACGGGGTCAGCGAGCATCGCCCCGGCTTCTCACCCTGCTGCCCGAGAGCCTGTAAAAATATGGCTTTTGGAGGAAGGTGTCACTGATTTATCAGCTGAGACAGGGGGTAGCTGCACTCCTGGTCTGTCCGGCAGCAAGTCCTCCGCTCCCCTCTCCCCTAGCAGGAAGCAGAGTCGGGGAGAGCGCAGCTCAGAATTCCTGGGTTAAAATCAGACTTGTCTTATCTGCAGCTTTCGCCTCCCAGGTTCCTGGAGCTGCTGCCAGCGTTCCCTGCACCGCTCCGTCTCCCGCTCCGCCGGCGCAGCCACAGAGCGCGGGGAGGAGTGCCTTATTAGCAGAACTCTTTGCGAGACGCCCTTGAGTGATTTGATTTTTTTTTTTTTTTTTTTTTGTTCCCCCCCCCGGGTGTAAATGCCAGGGGAGGCTCTACCAGTGCTTCACATTCTTTCATCTCGGCAGGGTTTTGCCCTTTCTCCCAGCGTGGCTCTGACAGCAGGCTCAGCGCTGCTGCCTGTGGAATACAAACAAACCTCCCCGTTGCAGAGCATGACAGGAATTTATTCCAGACTGGGTTGTTTTTGTTTTTTTTTTCTTTTTTTTCCCCTGCTTTTCTCTTTTCCTACTGCTGGATGCTCCAGGGGTCTCTGGAGAAGTTTTGCGAGTGGGGAGTCTGTTGCTTAACCCCCTCTCTCCCGGGAGCGGGCAGCTCGCAGCAGACCCGACAGCTCTCGCAGATGGGGAGGGCTGCAAAGCAGCTTGAAGCTGCGATGCAATTCCCGTCCCCTGACCGAGTCGGGGACGCATTGAGATGTCTGCCTCCCTCCATCCCCTAGTACCAGCCGTTAGGGCAGTGGGAGGGTCTGTTCCCCGCTTGCTGAGCACACAGCGCCTGCCATTAGTGCTAATGGGAGTTAGGCACGCGCAGGGAGAGGCAAGGATGCCCCTGAGCTACAAATCTACTTGGCAATTTTATTATGTAAATAAATGGTGCTTGCACATACACCTGCTGCTGCTGCTGCTCCTGGTGATGTTCATGGCAAGATACGTAAACAAACAGCGATTCCGTTCTAATAGATTTATTTCCTTTCTCGTGAGCCATTAAATTACCTCCAGATTTCACGCAGGTAGAAATCCGTAACAGCATCGAAATCTCGCTCTGCCTCAGTGGACGGCGGCCCGCAAAGCGTGACAGCCACCTATTATTCTCAGATATTGTTTGCGGGGGAGGCACGGGAGCAACCGGCATCCTCCTCATTATATCGGTGTCTTTGGATTTCCCGCCTCCCTCCGGGGCTCCCACCACTGCCGGGCAGTTTTCCAGTGAAGGGGATGTCCAACCTCCCTGTGCTGTGCTGGGCTGAGCTCGGTGATGCTCATCCAGAGCCCTCGGGGCAGCTTCTCCCTCTAACCAGAGGGTGAAGGGCTCTGCCCTTCCAGGGGGTTGAAGCCTGGTTCACAGCCCCCTGCCAGTGGTTGCTGGGTCCACAGGCAACCCTGTGTCCCCCTGGAAGGGGGCTGTGGACCTTGAGGAGGCTCTGGGCTGGGTTTTGCTTGGAAGCCCATCACCCCCTTGCAGAGCATCAGCACCGGGGCTCGCCAGGCTCCCTGACACCGTGTTGATGGGACCTGCAAGGAGAGCAGCCGGCTCCTGTCCGAGCTGACCTGCCTGTTCGCAACTGCAGGTAGATATCTCTGGGCTGCAGCTGCTGAGCCGCTCTCCTCTCTTCTTCTGCTCCCTGGCTCCGCTGGAGGGGTTTGGCAGCAGGACGGGTAGCAGACAGGTGGGGCTGCTGCCAACGAACGCGTTGAGGCGCTGTGCCGGGGGCTGCCGGTGCCAGGAGAGCTGCTGGGGGGAGAAACGCGGTGCCGGCGGAGAGCTGGTGCCAGCGGGCAGGGCTGGGTCACTGGGAGAGGTTTTTGCACTGCACCCGAGCAAACAGGAGCCCTGGAAGTTGCTGGCGAGGGGAGACGGTTTCCTCATGAATAATTGGTGCGTCATTAATATGCATGTGTTTTTTGAAGAAGTTTCAAACTCTTTTTTCCCCCTCAGGAGCCTTTGATGCTTTATTAATGATTGCGGCGCACACCGAACCCGCGGTACACCGCAACGGGAGCGATGCCTCAGAGCAGCCCCGTGCCCCTGCCTGTGTGGTTTTGGTCACTGCCTTTTGTGAGCCCAGGGAAGGGGTTTTGTGGGTCCAAGCGACCAGGTGAGAGTAGATGGACTTGGGTAGCCCCGAAGAGCCGCTCCACTGCTGTGCCAGGCTCTGGAGGCGGCAGCAAGCCGCTCTGTGGGAGCCCAGCAGGGCTCACCGCCGCGGGTCCGCGCAGGAGGGAAAAGATGCGCAAAAGCTGAAGTTCCAAGAGTTCAGCGTTACGCCCTGGGGCAGGATTAACAGGAACTGGCTCGGGTCCCCTCGTCACTCGGAAGAGGATCCAAGAACCTGTCGAAAGGACAGGATCAGGGGTTGGCTCTGGTTAACTTGGATGCCGGAAAGCTGCCAGAGGAGCCCAGGGTTTTCCTGCCGCTTTTTCCAGCGGAAGCGGTCGGGGACGCGCGGCAGCAGCCGGGGAGCAGAGGAGGAAAGGAGCAAGCCCCGGGAAAGCAGCCTGGTTTCAGAGAAGGTGTGTGCTGAAGCGCCGGGGTGGATGGGGGGTGACAGGGAGAGGTGACGAGCCTTCGGCAGCCCGGCCAGGTGACCTGTGTGAGGGGGGACACAGAACAGGCCTCTGCGAAGGAGCCACAAGGCAGAATTTCGGAAGTGCTAATTACTGTTAATTAGCTACAATTTGCGCTCGTAACCTCTGTTCTTAGCCAAGATGGCTGACAGCAGCGACAAATATTATTTGTTTCCACGCAATAAATCAAGCTAAAGTTGCTTCTGTTATTTAGCCTATCATTTAGCATTTCATTAAATAGATCTGTACACATACATCATCGTTGCCGAGGCGGTGTCAGTCCCCTTCAGGAGCCAGGCGGAATCAATCCCAGCAGCGCAGCGCGCCGCGGAGAGAAGCTCCGGATTCACCGTGGTGCCAGGTGGGCATCTTGCTGAGCATCCGTCAGGCATCCTGGGGAGCATGAAGAAGAGCGTGGCCAGCAGGTGGAGGGAGGTCATCCTCCCCCTCTGCTCTGCCCTGGGGAGGCCACATCTGGAGCGATGTGTCCAGTTCTGGGCTCCCCGGGTCAATAAAGGACAGGGAACTGCTGGAGAGGAGACAGCAAAGGGCTACCAAGATGCTGAGGGGATGGAACACCTCTCTGATGAAGAAAGGCTGAGGGATTTGGGGCTTTTTAGCCTGGAAAAAAGACGGCTGAGGGGGGATCTCATCAACGCTTACAAACACTGAGAGGGTGGGTGTCAGGAGGACGGGGCCAGGCTCTGCTCAGTGGTGCCCAGCGAGAGGACCAGAGGGAATGGGCACAAACTTGAGCATGGGAAGTTCCACCTAAACATGAGGAGGAACTTCTTTGTTGTGAGGGTGGCAGAGCCCTGGCACGGGCTGCCCGGAGAGGTGGGGGAGTCTCCGTCTCTGGAGACATCCCAACCCCGCCTGGACGCGTTCCTGTGCCACCTGCCGTGGGTGACCCTGCTCTGGCCGGGGGTTGGATGGGATGATCTCCAGAGGTTCCTTCCAACCCCCACCATTCTGTGATTCTGTGATTGGTAACACCCAATACTCAGCCAGTGAGTTGCTAGCAGCAATGCCGCTGTTGCTCCTACAGGGAGATGTGCCTTGGAGGGACCTGCTGGCTTTGGAGGCTTTGGAGACCTGGAGGTTTGCTGCTGGCCTCTGCTGAGCTGCAGGACGCGTTCCCTCTCACGGTGTGCAGAAGGAAAGGAGAAGGTGTGGCATTAAAATGAGCCTGGAGCTAGAAAGAGTGGCCAAATCCTGGCACCGCAGTAGGTATTTCTGGGCACAGGCAGCTCTCACAGCACCGAGGGACCTGAGCAGCGTCCTGGAAAAGCAGCTACTGCTCTCATGCAGCCGCAGCAGCGCTGGGCTCCCCTCTCTGTGCCCACGAGCGTGGGGGAGCTGAGCAGGGGCGGGGGGGGGGCTTTCTGATGGAGCTCTGCCCACCCATCCGTGCGGTCCAGCCTGGAGCGGGAGCCCTGGGGTCCTGCATCCAGACCTGGGCACTCCGGGGTTCAGCCCGGTCCCTGCTTTGCCGCAGCATCTTCTTACCTCGCCCCGCGCTCGGAGGAGGGCTCTCTGCCTCTCGCTGCTCCAGGGGTTTCTGGTTGGGCTGCCTGGTCCAAGGGGCTAATGGGAGCAGCTCCCGTTTGCCCATGCACCACGCATTCAGTGCCCTCCCTCTCCCAGTGCTCCGTAAATAAATTCCCCTAGTCCATCCTAGCACACTGTATCAATCTTGTTTAATAGACTGGAAAGCTTATTGCATGGCGGCAGGTCGCAAGGAGTGTCGAGGTGATGGATTGCGCCTTCCCGGAGTCGAGCGTCGTTGATGTATAATGAAATATTTATGATTTATTCCAGCTAATAAACTGGAGTGAAGTGTGTGATGTATGTGAGCAGATGGGAGATCTATTGATGCGGTTTTCATTGCGTGGGGGGAGGGAAAGGTTTACGTCTGTAACGGAGACGTATCCCACAGCCTCCCGTCCCTCTGCCCATCAAGGTGGGCACTTGGTCACAGAGAGGACAGAGTATCTAATTCCTGTCGATGGCCTTTAGCACTCGCCTTCTAATTGTTTGTCCACCCCCCCGTCTCCTCCCATGGTTTTTCTCAAGCACAGGAACCTGCGGCAGTGGGAAGAGACCATTTGTTTGAGCACTGGGCCTGGGGATGGGAGCAGCGCGGGGAGCTTGTGCCAGGAGGGATGGGAAGACGGGCAGAGCGGCTGCAGGAGTGTCACTGCCACGCCACGCTCTCCAGCTTCCCAGCCCCGCTGTGTCTGCGTTGCCTACAAACAAAAAAAAAAAAAACAATT
>VXBH01007704.1:448554-460996 GCA_013400035.1 Rynchops niger | reverse complement strand
GTCTCCCCCCCCCGTTGTGTCTGCGTTGCCAAAAAAAAAAAAAAAAAAAAAAAATCATTTCCATGGATTTAGGAGACCACTGAGCCACGGAGCTGCCCTGGAAAGAGCAGGGAAACTTGGAATCCCTGAAAGAAGTGTGATGGGTGATGAGCACGTGGAGCTTGTTGCTGCAGGATGCTCCCAAAGCCGAAAGGTTGGTGTTCAGAGCGGGAAGGAGCATTTCTGTGGTCCCCGGGATGGACCTCCTAATCCACAGGCAGGAACCTGATCCTGCCCAGCTTCTCCGGAAAAGCTGTGCCTGAAGGCAGGAGGACCCGCCTGCCAGCTGTGGCCCCACAGCCGCCTTTGAGTGGGCAGGGTGGCCATCACTAGCCTCGGCCGGGCCGCTGCGAGCCCCCGTTCAGCTGTGTGTAGTGAAACCTGCCCTGGGAACTGAGGCTCACTCAGGCAAAAGGGGTCGGAGCCCCCAGGTTTTTGCTCTGCTCCCCACACCGGTGAGAGTATGAGGATCAGGGCTTGGGTTCTCCACCCTCTGCCCAGAGCGTTGGACCAATCCTGCCTGGAAAATAAGTCATCATCTTAATCACCGATGTGCGGCTGCCAGAGGGCGAGCTCTGCGTCCGTCTGGGATGGACCCAGCGCATCAACAACGATTTTAAGGAAATGGGAGACAGGTAAGAGTTAATCCCAGGGTAGAGCAGAGATGGATGCACAACCTTCAGCCCACTGCTCTGCGGTGCGAGCAGCCAGCGAGGCCGCTTCACATCCCGCCGCTGTCCTGCCAGCTGTTCCCATTTCTGCCTAATTAGCCTCTGGATCGGCGTGCTTTGAGATCCTCGGCTGAAAGGCACTGGAGAAGGGCAAAGACTGATTATTCCAACTGCCTCCCTACAAGCTTCCCGGGGGTCTGCCAGCTGGGAGCCTGCTGGTGCCCCCAACACGCACCTTTGGCGAGAGTGGCAATTCTCCAGGTCCAGGCAGTGCCCGGGAACGCAGGAGAGCGAGCGCCTCGCTGTGTCTCTTATCTCTGGAAATGAAGGATCATAGCGCCAGGAGAGCAGCTGATAGCAGGGGATTCCTCCTGGAGTTTGGGAAGAAAAAAAAAGAAAAAAAAAAAAAAAAACAAAAAAAGCTTGAAGGCTCCCTAAAGAGCAGGTGCCGAGCCTGGCAGGAGCGGAGCATCGGGAGCTCCTGGGCCAGGAGCGCGCTGCAGCCGGTGGCACGGAGCTGGGAGTAGGGGGAGCCCAGGCTCCCGTTTGGGTGGGGAGCAGCACCCTGCTCCCCCCGACCCCCCTGCCAGCCTGCCAGCGGATGCCCGTCAGAGGGAATGGGGCTGGCGTGGGGTTGTTTTTCCTCTCGGCACAGCGGGAGCGGCCGCTGCTGCTTTCTCCTGGTGGTTATGGGGCTGGTCCAGCCCCAGCCCCTCCTGGTCCTGAGCCAGGCTGGGGGCACAGGTCCGTGCTGTGGCGCAGGAGTGTGACCCATCAAAATGCTTTCTCGGAGACCATCCGGGCTGGGCCATCAATGGAGACCCTCCAGGGCACACTGTGGGGTCTGAGGGAAGTCTGCTGGCTGTCCCCTGCCATCCTGCCCTGTCCAGGGGCAGCAGGGGGGGACCGCCCCCAAAGGAGCAGCCATACGGGTCTTTTCTGAGTCCCTGCAGGTCAGTGTCTCCTGGAAAAGTGGCTGTGAGACATCCCCACTCTCCATCCCAGCTCTCTGAGGAGGACTTAGGCCGGGCTCTGCATTCTAAAGACTTAATGTGCAAAAATCTGGAATGATTTGTTAACAGCAAAACGTCTAGTTAATATTAGGAAGTGCTCAAACCACATTCTGCTGCTGGCAGGGAAGAGCCCACCAGCATCCCCCGCTCCGCTCCGGCCCCGAAGACCCGGTTTGCCTCCTGGGGCTCCTCACCTTCACGTTTTTTCCACAGGCACTTCTGAAACCTGGAAAAGCGTCTCCAGCGGCCAGGAAACTGTTGAAGGAGCGGCTCCAGCCTGCTGGGTCAGCAAGCACTTTCCACCAGGAGCAAATCACTCAGCCAGTATTGTGGGGCGGGCGAAGGGAGCCCAGCCATGCCCGAGAGCACCGGTTCCCAGGAGCCCCACGGAGGGGGATGTTTTGCGGCATCTGGTCAAGACTCTGGAGCTCCCCATGAGAGCGTTAGCTGCCACCGTGGCAGGAGGGTAAAAATAACCCACTTTTTTTTCTTCTCAACACAACAAGATTCCCTTTCAAAGGGATGCTTTGCTGTGTCTCAGTATTTTCTGCTGGGCGGCGATTGGTCTGCAAAAGCGCCGTGGAGTTGCGAACAGGAGCGGCAGGGACGTTGGCAGACCCTTCTGGATGCCCTGGGGAGACAGAGCCAGGAGTGTCCCAGCTCACCCGTCCTTCAGGCGCCGTGTCCTCAAGCTGGACTGGGTTTGATCATAGCCACAAAGCAGGGCTGAGGCTTTCTCCCCCGACACCGCAGGAGGAGCCCCGGGCACTGCCATCCCTTTCCTGATGCTTGTCCCCATTCCTGACGTGCACGAATGCTGCCGTGGCCAAGCATCACCAGTGCTGGATCTGCCCGGCTTCCATCCTGCCCAGCAAGGTCCTGAGCGAATCTTTCGTATTGCAGCTGCCAACAGCAAAATCCGCTCGGTCGGCTGCTCTGTTCGTGGCGTTGGTAGTCTGCGTGGCTTTGGTTTGTCCTCTGGTCCCATCTGCTGGGGAGGCACGGCGAGCCGCTTGGGGAACACCCGCCGCGTCTCTTCTGGGGAGCTTTAAACACAAAGGAGTAGGTGTCGCAACAACGTGGGGCTGGTGAAAAACCTCCCAGAAGCCGAGAAAGGCCGTGTGACGGTGTGGGAGCCGGCGTGGCGTGGCGCCGCCTTGCTCCCGTGTCGTCTCGGCGTGCCAGTTGGGGGCTCGCAGCCCCGCTGCTGAAGCTCGCACGTCGTTGCCACCAAACTATCTTCCCTCTTGCCGTCCTTCCAGGCATCCGCGTGGCATCTGTCCCCGGTGGGCAGGGACGTTGTGTCGGCAGCGGCTGTCTCGAGGGTGGGCTCCTCCTGGGCGCCAGCCGCTCCTCAGCACCCCTTCGCAGGGCTGAGATCTTTGCTTAATGAAGCCCCGTGGGCCTGCAGACCCGTTACGAGGGCGACGCTGTCACCCTTCTTCGGGTTTTTCCAGCAGATCCTGAGGCAGGCCCGGCTCTACGTCTAGACTGGGCTGAAGCCACCATTGCTCGTGATTTTACCTGAAAAAGTCTCATTTTTTTTTGTTTTTTCCCTGTGTACTTCTGCTATCTCAGAGCTTCTCCAAGCTGCTCCTCAGCATTTCATTTCTCCAGCCAAAGTGCTCTCTTGGTCAATAGGCGGTTCAAATGTTTGCTCATGACACCTTTGATATAGAAAGGTTGCCGTGTTTGCCAGGAACAAGCCGACCCGCGGGCCAGGGTGTTGGCCCAGGAGCTCCAGGGAGGGTTTGCTCCTGTAGCTCTGCTCCTGGCAGCAACGAGCCTCTTGTTCGGGCACCGTGTTAGTCCCTGAGAGGTCTTTCTGCTCTGCGAAGGAGGCGCACAAACTAAAGGCCGTAGTGGCAGAATCACAAGGGCCCTTTCGTCTCTGCAACAAGTGTTTTGCAACTTGAAGAACCTCACTGCGGAAATCTCTGGGGGTCTGAGTTTGGAAACAGGGTCTCCGTAGCGTTCATGTGGGCAAGGCGTGCGTCCCCAGTCCAGCGGCTGTTGCCAAGTAACTATCTATAGACAACCCTGCCCTCGAAGTAGATCTTACCAAAAAGCCTCATTTTTGAAACAAAGCTAGCCTGGAAATGGCCTTTTATGCCTTTCACTCAGCGCCTGACGGTTCACGGCGCGGTTCGTGCCAGCCTGCGGTCTCCACGGGCTGAGCCAGGGGTCGGCGCGGTGTGGTACCCGCTGAGCCCGCAGGCTGGTGGAGATGTCCACAGCTTGCCTGAAGGTGCTGAACGGGCAGCCCTCGGCAGCCTTGGTGGGGAGGCCTGGCCCTCCGCATCCCCCCTCGCTGCTCGGAGCCGTGCCGCTCAAACCAGCCTGCTGCCGGCGATATCTGTTACTATATATTTTATATACCTATANTTTTATATATGTATATATAAAATTGTCTGAAACTCCAGCAGAGCGCAGCCCACCCCCAGCTCAACCAGCGCAGGAGCCTCTTCGGTATGCAGCTCAGCAGAGCCTTTAACATTTCGCGGAACAGATGCCCACTGAGCGTCTTGAAACGAATCCAAAGGTAGCGGTGACGGCTGCTGTCAGGGAAACAATAATCCCGTGGCCTTGCCAGCATCAGCTGCGCCACAGCACCGGCGCTGAGCCACGTGCGTCGGAGGCTTCCGCCGCCGCCTGCTTTGTCTGATGAAAGGAGCCCAGTCGGAGGTAGCCCGGGCAAGCAGAGGCGGAGATGTGGTGTCAGAGACCGTAATCTTCTCATCAGCCAAAAAATCTCCTTCCCCGCACAGCTGGCTGCGAGGAAGGAAATACTGTTTCTGTCTCGGTGCTGCGGGAAGCATCCCAGCACCGGCACGGCCGTCCTGACCCTGCGGTTGTGCGCTGCTGGGGTGATTCCTCTGCCGGAGAGATGAGGAAGGGAAAGGCTTTGGGAGGAGGATGGAGAGGCGATGGGGTGCTGTTGGGGTTCACCCTTCCCAAGCTGAGCTCACGTCAGTCCTCCTGAAGCCAGAGCAGGACCAGGCAGCTCCAGAGGCTGGGGTAGCAGGAGGACCAGGCGTACCTTCGGGATGGATGGGCTCCTCTCCGGCCACAGCATCCCTGGGGCTTCTGGTGGGGCTGGACACGTGGGAGCCCTGCCCTGAGGCATTCGCAGCCGTGCACGTAGAGAGAGGAGATGGCCAGGCAATAGCAAGGGCCGTTGTCCCCGTTTCACGCAAGAAGAGACGGTGGTTCAGGAGCAGGATCGCACAGGTATTGAACTGCCCTGGTTCCAGCCGGGAAGGAGTTCATTTTCTTTCCAGTGACTGCTGTGAAAGGAATGTCAATAGTACCTAGTGGGTTTAGTTGTTGGTAAATGATATTTACGCTGTTCAAGGACTTTTTTCAGCTTCTCATGGAAGAGCAGACAGAAAGGCGGAATGGCCAATGAAATACGCCATACCACAGATGTCATGCTCAGTATATAAATGGGGGCTAGCAGGGGGGTTGCTGCTCTGGACATCGCCAGATCACTGGGCACTGGGTGGTGAGAGTGACCCGGTCATTATTGTTATTGCTGTTATTATTGTTATTTTTCCTTTTCTATTAAACTGCCTTTATCTCAACCCACAAGGAGGGGTTGGTTTGTTTTTTTTTTTCTTCCTTTCCCCTCCTTTTTTTCCCCCCCTCTTCTCCCCTCTTCCTTCTTGGGGGTGGGGGAAAAGAGGGCTGCGTGGTTCTAGTTGCTAGCTGGGGTTAAACCACAACGTGAACCCACCGTTTGATGAACCTCTTCCACGGCATCCCTCCCGTCCCTGCGCTGGTGCAATGGATGCTCCCTGGGAGCGCCCGGGAGCCACGGGCACGGCCAACCGGAAAGGAGAGTCAGCAGAAACGTGTTGGGAGCCCCGGGGAGGAGGGCACAACCCTTGCCACAGGCTCTGGGTGCAGCGCCAGGTTTGGAAATGATGCTCTTAGCGCTGTTTAACGGCAGCCTGTGGGGGGAGAGTCATTAAGCAAACAGCAGCATCCTTTTAACTAGCCTCACTGGCCCAGGAAATCCCTGCTGGCCTGGGAGGCAGCGAGCGCTTTTGCTGTGCTGGATGTGCCGGCGCACACGCCGTCCTGATGTGCTCGGCTGGTAGCAGATGGCGCAGGGCAGAGGGTAATGTGGCTGTCCTCGGCGGACGGCGGTCCCCCGGAGCGTGCTCCGTCCTGTCAGCGCGGGAAGTGACAGCGAGACCCTGATGCTCGGCTTACAGGAGAGAGGAGGCAGAAAGAAAGAGACGGGGGGAAATTGCAGAGCTCGTCCCAGAAGCTCACAATAATCACAGTAATAACGCTAACCGCCTGCCGTGCCGTGCTGTGCTGCTGACGGGGCTGGAGGGATCCGTGCGAGAAGCAGTGATGGTGTTTGTGGGCAGCATGGAGATGAGGGGGCCTCCCCTCCCTCTCCATGCCCAATCTGAAACAACTCTTTCTCCTGTCCCTGGCGGTGTGGGGAAAATCTGGGAGGGTGACAGCTTGGGGAACATGTCTCCTAAAAGAACATTTCACAGTTGACAGTGGCACTTCTCTGAGTGTGGGGCACGTCTCCATGGGCAGGAGTGAGCAGACCCTGCTCGTGCTCCTGCCAGAGCCAGGGAGGCAAGGGATGGCCGTGCAGGGATGCTGGTGATGACCATGCAGGTGCCGATGGCCGTGCAGGTGGCCATGGCCATGCAGGGATGCTGGTGATGGCCATGCAAGGATGCTGGTGATGGCCGTGCAGGGATGCTGGAGCTGGCTGTGCAGGGATGCTGAAGCTGGCTTTGCAGGGATGCTGGTCATGGCCGTGCAGGGATGCTGGAGATGGCCGTGCAGGGATGCTCACTATGGCTGCACAGGGATGCTGGAGCTGGCTTTGCAGGGATGCTGGCCTTCGCCATGCAGGGATGCTCACTGTGGCCGTGCAGGGGTGCTGGAGCTGGCTGTGCAGGGATGCTAATGATGGCCATGCAGGGATGCTGGCCATGGCCATGCAGGGATGCTGGTGATGGCCGTGCAGGGATGCTCTTGCAGCCTAGCCATCAGCCTGCCTGGCTCCAGCTGCCACCCAGCTGAGCCAGCCGGGCACGGCGCCCAGCCTAACGAGGCTGCTCCATCGCCCAGCCTAACGAGGCTGCTCCAGCGCCGGGCTCTGTCACAGCACCTGCAGCGCCCGGGCGCAGCTTGCAGGGCCAGGATGGGTACTCCACATGGCGCGAGGAGCTCGGGCTGCTGCCAGCTCAGGTGTTTCGTTATGGCACAGATGTTTCCTGAATTCCTGCCGCCGTAAGCAAAGCACAGAGCCTTTCCTCACTGGAAAGGGGATCTGAGGCCAGGCAAGGCAGGGGCTTGTGTGTCCCGCTCTGCCCGGGCTCCTTGCGTGGGGGGACAGGAGTGGAGCAGAGACGAGAGCCTGGTGACAGGCTCTGCCCTGGCTGTTTGCTTTGCAAACAGGTTCCAGAGAAATCAGCCATGGCTGACACCCCTCCAGCAGACTCAAGGGCACGAAGGGATGTGAATTCAGTCCTTGCTCATTGCAAGGAGAGATAAGGGGAGCGAGTCATCCGGGCAGGTGCGGAGCCCTTCGGCTTTCACATTGGACAACCTTGGTGCAGAGAAAATTCTTACCCCCACCCAGGTCTGTCTTGTGGATCCAACCGTCCCTTGGACCTGTCCCTGGGACCGTCCTCCCCATCACAGAGCAGAGAAAAATGCAATTGTGGCAGCTTTTCGTGTGCTTAAATCCTGAAGAGCAGCACGGGAACCGTATGTCATTGAACCAGGTCTGAAGTCCCTCTCCTCTCCCTGTCTTCTCTGTATGAATAAGCAGCTCCTGATCTCCCTGCCGAAAGCTCGTGGCTCTCCGGTCCCCCGGTGCCACGTTTTAATTAATGTTCACTCTCCAGTCCTGTGTCAGTCACACAGGCCACAGTGATACCGGGCGCAGAAGGTAGTTTATCACAGCAGTCGTGAATTCCTTTCAACCCCGAGCAGCCCAACACCCAGAGAGCCTGAGTTTTAAACTCTCCCACAATTTCAAAGAGGCAGGCAGGCAAATACAGGAACAATTAATCATTCCCTGGCCGAACTGAGCAAGATGAGCTGCTCGGGATTTTGGCATGTGCCAGCGGAGCAGGGACACGGCTCTTTTGGGGAGCAACCCCGATTTCCGAACTGGTTCTGATGTTTCATTGCTCTGACACCATAAATCTCTGGGCGTTCGCTGCCTTTGCGCACACCACGCGTGAACTCTGCGGTGTGCCGGAGGCGAGCTGGAAACGGGGTTTTGTAAAGCCGCGTGGCTGATGGACGTGTCCTGTGGTAGCTGGGCTGTGAAATGTGCTGGGAACACTGCAAAGCAGCACTGGGAGGTGGGGGGCGGGGGGCAGAAGGAGAACTGGGAAGGAGAGGAGCGAGGCAGAGGTGGGGTTCAGCGATGCGAACGGTGGAGGCGTGCTCACCTCTGCTGGGTGGCACTCTGAGTCCCCCAGGGCACAGGGGACCCCGTCTCTGAAGGACAGGACTGGGGTGCACGCTGTCCTTGGACATGGGGAGTCTCGTCCCTGGGCCACCCAACAAAGTCCCCAGGTCTTGACCCTTACCAGAGCCCACGTGCTCCTTGCACAGCTTTCATAGCATCATAGAATCACAGAATGGTTCAGGTTGGAAGGGACTTTAAAGATCATCTCATTCCATTCCAGCCCCCTGCCCTGGGCAGAGACACCTCCCACTAGACCAGGCTGCTCAAGCCCAAACCAGAGGTTCAGCAGGTCCAGCTGGCTCCCTCCCGGCCGCAGGGATGCTGGGGTCCAGGACCCCGGGCTGTCCTCCTTCCCCAGTTTTGGGACGTGCACCTGGACGGAGGGCAAGGCGAGCGCGCGTGGGAACCCCAGCGGTGCCGGTTCACCCTGCTTTGTTGGGAAGCTGCTTTTTCCCCCGCTGCCGGTCACCGTCTCATCTCCGCCTTTGAGCTTTCCAGCCAGCAGTGAAATGAGGTCTGCGAGCGACGCCGCAGCGGGGAGCGGGGCCGGGTGTGTGGACACAATGGCAGCGCGCATCGTTAAGGAGAGGATGGAGACTGACATGCACGAGGGGAGAGCTAAGGGCCCCCCCGGTGCTGCCATCAAGGCTCCGAAATGGAAATGCGAGGTCCCCAGCCCCCGCCCTCGCCCACCGGTTGGCAAAGGCTCTATTAGCAGGATGTGAGTAATCATCTTAAGTAGCTATCCAAGTGCACCAGCTTGTTAAGCGTTTAGCCAGGTTGTGCTGACATGACCTCTCTCCTCAATCTTCTCAGCCTCGGCGCGAGCGGCTAATTACCAGCTCACACCTGCCACACGCCTTCTCCCCCTGCAGAAAGGACAGGTCGGATCCAACATGTTGCTCAGGACAATCTTGTCTTCCCAACGTCACCCCCCGCCCTGCATCTTTTTTTATTGGGTAGTAGCCACGCAGGAGTGGGGAAGAGCCCCCCTCGCGAGCAGTGGCATTAGCAGCTGAAGTGCCCACAGCAAGGGCTGCGCCAGGGGATGGCGGGGGCCGGTGGCGGTGCTCAGGGCACGCACGCGGCGCTGGTGCTGCTAGGAAAGACCCGCTGTGGCTTTTGCAGGTCCGTGTCTCGTCGCTGGCACGGGCGAGCGGGTGGGAGGAAGAGGAGGCCGGGGACTATGCGACGGGGGCCGAGCAGCCCCTGTGATGGCAGCGGTCCAGGGGGAGTCACATCCTAACTGGGATGGGACAGCCGAGGTCTTTGTAACTGGTGATTACCAGGAAGACGAGGAAGGGGCTGACCTGGAGCCTGCTTGTCTTGTGGTCCATGTTGAGAGCGTGCTGGGGAATATATCCACGTGCAGTGATGGCTCCTGTTTTCATGGTTTCCCTATTAAAGGAATTCTGGGTGCATAGACTTGTTCTTCCCATTCCCTCCACAGAAGAGCAAAGGCTCTCTCCCCTCTGCGTGTCCCCAGGAGCAGGCTGTTGCATGGGGAAGGCTGACACCCCATCCCTGGGGTCTCTGTGCAGATGCTTGGGACCGTCGTGCTGAGCGTGGCTCCCCCCAGGTGGCCAGGCTCAGTGCCTGCCCGGGGCATCGCCCAAGTGTCACATCCACATGGCAGGAAAGGCAGCGGATAAGCAGGGGGACGGCCTCTGATGGAGCCCGCTTTGTTTTGCAGGAGACACGGCAGCGTACAAAGACGGCGTTTACTGGATCAAGGGCCGCACCTCGGTAGACATCATCAAAAACGGGGGTTTCAAAATCAGCGCTCTGGAGGTGGAGCGTCACCTGCTCGCGCACCCGCACATCACAGGTACCCTGCTCTTCCCGAGTCCCCGTGGCGTGCCCTGGCGTGCCGTGACGAGGAGGGACGGCACGTGGGATCCTGGATCCAGCGACAGCCCTGGCTCAGCGAGCGCTGCCCGAGGGCTGGTGCCCGGAGGCTGTTTCCCAGCCTTCCCATTAGCGGGGCTGGGTGGGAGCGAAGAGCAGGCTGCATTTAAAGCCTGACGTTACTTGTCTCTCGGGGCCGAAGCCGCGAAGCCTGTGGCCGGGTGCCGAGTCAGCAGCAGCTCTCATCCGATTTTGAAAATGAGACTATAATTAAATCTGTCCTGCCCTCGTGCGTGACCCTGTACGAGGGGGTGCAAGCGGTGCCCCCCGGCTCCACACCACTCTGCACATCATATTCCTCCCCGCCAACTCCAAATTGCTGAAATCATGGGGCTTCCTGCATTTTCCGTGGTGAAAAGCTCTGTTCTCGGCAATTATGTCAGCACAAAAATCCCTGGTGGTTTTTTTTTTCCTGTACTAACATCCCACGGCATCTTCCTCCACGCGGTGCTCGTCCCTGCGCATCGCCGCTGCTGGCACCTACCAGGGGTGCTGAGCCCCTCTTTTACCCCATGCTCGGACCCCAGGAATCGCTGGGGTTTCTCAGGTCCTCTGCTCTCTCTGCAGACGTAGCTGTGATCGGGCCCCCGGACATGGTCTGGGGCCAGCGGGTCAGCGCTGTCGTGCAGCTGCGCAAGGGCAAAATGCTGTCCGTGAAGGACCTGAAGGACTGGGCCAGGTAAGAAGCCACGGGGAAACTCACGGTGAGCGGCACGGCGGGGCTGGTGCAGACAGCAGGCAAGGGGAAAGCAGGCTCAAAGCCTGCAGCGTCCTCATTAGGGACGTGTCAGAGGAGGGCTGAAGGGGTGGCCGGCAGCGACATAGTGCCTCGGGCTCTGGGGATGGAGGAAAGACCACGGCTCCAACCAGGAGGTTGCCGAGCACATGAGATAATGGAAATAAATGGGCCTCTCACCCTAAAAGTGCCTTTGACAAATGACCCGTGTGGTGTGGCCAAGCGGTTCTTCTCCCTCCCAGCAGGAGCTCCTGGCAGCCAGCGATGATGCCGGCAGCCCCGAGCCCAGCCGCCGGCAGAAAGCACAGCACAGTGCAAGCACCAGGGCAGGGGAAGCTTCATGTTTTCTCGTCATCAAGAACATTTGCTCAGCTTTTCCCCCGTGCGATCGCTCCTTGCTTGCCTGGAAGCCGCTCCAGCCCAGTCCCAGTTGGTCCCAGAGACCTCTCCCGTGGGGTTTGGAGAGGAGGGCGGACACACACCAGAGCTCGTGGGCCTTGCACGGCGTCACCGCGGTACCAGTGAGCGTGGCACAGAGCAGCCACCTGCCATCCTGCGAGGTTTCAGCATGGAAACCTGCGTATCCTCATTCAAATCAGAGAGCAGCCAGCGCCCGGGTTTCAGCCATCAGCCATGGGAGCGTAAGCAGGCGGGAGCCAGGAAGCAGAGCCACCAGGTTCATCACTAATATTCCATTAGCGAAATATTTAATAGCGGATTCTTTCTTTTTCCCGGCAACTCCCTCCTTCGGGCGGCGGGTATATTTGGCGAGGCTGGTGCTATTTTGCAAGCGGCAGGAGCACTCGTTTCATCAGGGGCTGCGCAGCAGCCAATTAAAGATTTCCCCTGGATCTGCAAAAATCACAGTTGGGGGACCGCGACTTAGCAAACGCAAGATGCTAACTGCCCGGCTGCAGCTCTGATTAAACAGTTACGTAGTGGGGGAAGAGAAGCAAACAAAGAAACCAAACCCACAAGGGTGGCTGCTGGGGCAGAGGGGCCAAGACCTTGCCAGGGCGTCCCTGCGGCTGCTGTGCACGCATTAACCCTCTGGCTGCCGGGTGTCTGGGACTCCTGCTCCTCCCAGGGCAGCCCACGGCCTCCAGCAGCTTTTGTTTGATTTTACTGATGGCGTCTCGCAAGAGGAGATGTCCCTTCCTGGCCAGGCTCAGCCTGTCCTGGTCGGTACAGCGTCTGGTACTCCGGGGTTCTCCATCCAGGACCCTTTGTGGCCTCAGCACGTGGCAGGAGGGATGGAGAGCGGGGCAGGGAGTTCTTCACCATACTGTGTGGTGGTTCCTCGTCCCTAAGCCTCCTGGCAGGGACATCGGCGACCCCAGCAGATCCCTTTTTCCGCCAGCCACTCTGCTTCGGGAGTCACCCGGGGGCTGCCTGGCGCAGGGCAGGGGGCTGCACTCACCCCCCCGTGTGCTCCCCTGCATGGCCCCTTCCCAGGGTGTCCCCTGTGTCCCTGCACCTCTCTTCCCACCGCCGTCCCCAGCTCTGTGGGCAGACACGACGCTGTTCTGCCCGCGCAGAGCGAGGGCAGGAGCCCTTGACACAAAAGCCCTCGGAGGGTCGGCGAGGCCGGCCGGGCTCCTCCGGGACC
>VXBH01007704.1:336256-431404 GCA_013400035.1 Rynchops niger | reverse complement strand
AAAGAGCCAACAAAGCAGCCAAGTCGCAAACAATTTTTTTTGTGTTTATTTTTTAGAAAAAAAAATATTTACGAACACGATCTCCGCGGGACAACGGCGTCGCTCCGGCGCTCGGCTCTCTACGGGCAACGCCAGAAAAATCACCTCTGCGTTCGCTTTTTGCCACCCCCCGGGAAGCCGTACCCCGAAAGGAGGGGGGTGCCGGGGACGGGGGGACGCAGGGCGCTGGGTGCCCAACACTTTGTACGCAAATGACGATGTGAAAAAACGACCCCGGCGCGTTGCAGACTGGGCAGCCTCGCCGCCGCTCGGCCCACGCGCCGCCACGCCAGTCCCACCAGCGCCAAGAGAAGGTGGGACCTGGCCCGGGAGGTACCTGCTCCGACCTACGTGGCCGGGAGGAGCGGCACCGGGAGGAAAACCTACCCCCGGAGACTCCCGAGCTTCCCAGCACCGGGGTGAGAAGAGATCACGGGACTTTCCTGGCTTTACATGGCTGACTGAAGGTCTCTCCGTGCTTACGGAGATTAATTTACGGTTATTTAACAACAGAAAGAGCAGGGCTGGAAATGAGTTAAAAAAAAAATAAGTGTTACTTGTGGGCTCTTTGTTGGGTTCTGTCAGAAGAAACCCCCGGAGCAGAAGCACCCACCTGGTCCCAGGGGTCGCACTGGTTGCACACCCCGACCCGGCAGCCCTGGGCAAGGACGGGGGGAAAACCCACCCTGGCTCTGGTTAGAAACTGGAGAAACTGGTGAGAAACAGCCCTGCTCTGCCTCCGGGGAGCCCCGTCCCCGCCGGTGCTGCTGGTCCGGCAACGGGCCGCGGTGCCCAGGCAGGAGCCGGGGGTCTGGCGGGGGAGGGCAGGACCCCCACCCCCGGCTCTAACGAAGCCGCTGCGACAGGGTGGAGGGAAACTCCAGGTCCCCGGTGCAGGGACGGCGGAAAATTCCTCGACTGGCTGCAAAGCTGGCGGCAGAGCGGGGGGAGCCGAGTTGTCCCAACACAGCGGGTGCTCCGCATGGGGACCCTCGTGGCTGCCACGAGCCCGGACCCCGGCGAGGGCTTGGTGCTCCACAGGCTCCCAGACCCCCTCGGCTGCCTGGGCTGAGCGGGAGCCTGCGCTGCAGAGAGAGGCGGATGGGGCTGAAAAGCGGTTTTGTGGATTCAGGGGGTCCCCTCCGGTCGTCCCACCCCCGCCAAGCCGTGCCAGCAGGTGAAGAGGAGCCAAATCGATTTTATGACTCCACTTCCAGAAGCAGCAGCCGAGACATTCCCCCGGCCGGGTACCCGGCAGGACTGAGGAGAAGAGGCAGGAGAAGCAGGCGCCGACGGCGGGCATCCATGGGGCAGTCCCCGGGGGGCAGCCAGGACTCCTGCCCGCGGGGGAAGGTTGGGCAGCAGGAGCAAGCAAGGCACAGAGGTCTTGGAAGAGGCACGCGAATCCATCTCCAGCTGCATCCCTGCGAGTCTGTGCTTGAGGACCAACTCTGCCCACTGCGTTAAGCCTGGGCTGGGCTCCGGCTCCGGTGAGAGCCCCATGCCCAGGGCAGCCCCGGGAGAAGGGGCATTGCCTAGCCGGTGGCCCCTTCCCACCATGGGGCAGCCCCAGCGGAGCCCCGTGAGCCCACGTCCCCAGCTTCTCCAGGCCGCGGAGGAGAGCAGCACGCTGGGGGCTGAGCCCAGCACGGGGCAACTCCTCCTGCCAGACCCAGGCACCGTCTTCCCGTGGGATTACAGACTCCTCCGGTCTCCGCGTGGGTGGGAATGCCAGGGTCAGTCCCAGCGGGGCCAAGCCAGGCTCTCGCCGGACGCTGCCTTGATCCTCTGAGCCGCTGAGCCGGCCGGGCTGGCGGCAGCGCCCCGACAGCTCCGGCTGGGCTTTACAGCTCCGAAAAGCCATTTGAGCCAGGCTGGTGCTCGCAAACACGGTGGGCACACACCCAGCGCACGGAAGCACCCGGGCAGCTCAGCAGACGGCCGTCCCCAGGCACACGGGGTGGCAGCCCCCCAGCACGGAGCACCGCTGGCTGCAAGCCCCGCCAGAGGCTCCTGGGCTCCAGCTCACCCCGGCAGCGCCAGAAGCCATCTCCCTCCCTGCCCAACCTAGCAGCAACCGGCCTCTTGATCCAAAAAGCACCGAGCAGATGCCCCAGCACAACCTGCATCCGCAGCGCCGGGCTCCACCCGTCCTCCGAGCTTTGCAGCCCCAAAATCCCAGCTCCTTGATCTGCAGCTGCTACGGCTACACGGGGTGTGTAAAACTCACCAGCCCGAGCCCAAACCTCAGTCTTCACGTGGCTCCGTGCCCCGGCCTGGCGAGTGGCACGGGGTCGGCACAGCCGCAGGGTCGTCACCGCCGGCGCTCCAATCCCGCCGAAGGCAAAGGGGCAGGGGAAGGAGGAGAGAAACGACGCGGTGTTATAAAACTCCGGCCAGCATTCGGAGAACCCTGTAGAACCCCGGGTGAGACTGCCTGCGCCTACCCGCGCGCATCAGACCGGCTTCCGAGGAACACGGCACAACGCCCTGGCCCTTATTTTTTACTCGACAGGGAAAGTGCCACCTAGGGTCAACTATACATACAAAGATAATTTTAATTAATTTATTTATTTCTTTACACATAACTGAAAGTGATGTTACAGTACATAAGTTATTTACAACTGTGCAGTAATGTGTTGCAAAATAAATTATCTAGAAGGCAGCAAAAGTACATTGTTAATGTATATAAAAACTGTACAGCATTTATGGGATACAATTTTTCTTTATATGAGTATTGGCTCTGTAGTGTTTTCAAGTTATGTTCTCAGAAAGAGAAACGAAATGCCCAAGATTAAAGGAAAAAATATATAAACCACATGGATTTTACTCCATTAAAAACACAGTTGGCAAAGTCCTTTCTCTGCGTCGCCATTTCCCCGCCCGCCGCTGGCCGTGCCGCCCCGGCACACGGTGCGCAGGCGGCTCCTCTGCTCTTCCAAAACGGTGGCGAGCGGCTGCTGCGGGGCACCGCGGGCGCACCCCGGAGCCGTCCACACCTTCAGAGCCGCGTCTGCCCAACTTGGGACGCTGTCTTTTTGTTTCTAATTGTTTTTCCTTTGCTTTTTTTTTTTCCTTTTTTTTTTGTTTTTGTTTTTTCAGACATACCCAGGATGGAACGAGAAACTCAAACAATCCCCCCCCCTCCCCCCATGGTTTCCTACTGCAGCTTCTCCGCGAGGAGATCCGCGACCGGTGGAAAACAAGAGAGCTGGAAATCACGGTGTTCACAAGTACATGAATCACGTGGTTGCTGGCCCCGCTCAGCAGCTTCTGCAACACGCAAAGGGTGTCCTTGGCCTCCTCCCTCCACGCCTCTGCCAGTCTCTCGGCCGGTGAGTGCTCGCTGCCCGCGCAGACCGGCTGCCTCCCTGCTGCGGCAGCCGGTTGGAAAGGAGATGCGCCCCGGCCCGCTGCCCGGCGGAGCTGCCGTCAGTCCGGAAGCGAGGGACGCGTTGTGAAGAAAGTGCAATTATTTTTCTTATTGTTTTGTTTTCTGCCGATAGCTGCTTCCTCCTCCTCTGACCAGGGATTCATCAGCAAGCGGTAAGGGTGAATGTGAGCTCGACCGCCCGACCTCGGAGGGCTCCCGTCCTTGCCAGTTTTCAGTGATGTCTCCTGGTTTTGAACTGTCATGCCGGCAAGAGCACAAAGTCATCGTTCACGTCGACCATTGGCACATAGAACGAGGGCACCTCGTTCACGCAGAGGGATTTGTGCCCCGCGGGGTCCAGCTCCTGCACCTTCAGCTGCCACTCCATCCTTTGCACTGCGTTCAAGGCAGCAGCTTCGTGTTGCTGTCGCATGAGCAGGCACGTCTGGATCGGGAACGAAAAAAACCAAGCAGAGATGAGCGGTGGGCAGGAGAAGGCAGGAAAGGTCCTGCTGCCCATCCCCCTGGCAAAGGCAGGGGACCTGCAGCCATCGCGGTGGGCAGAGCAGCAAACGGAGCAAGGGATGCCACACGCGTCCTTGCGGGAAGGAAACCTGGACTTGGGACACCTGCCGAGCCCGGCTCCAGCAGGCGCAGAGGCGGCAAACCCAAAAGGGCCTTGTGGGGTGGCTTTTAAAGGCTCCTAAGCGCTCAAGAGCAGTGACCCCGCTGGCGACAGCCTGGGCAGACAGTCCCCACTGGCCCCAAGGGTGGCCCTCGGCTGCCTGAGAGCAGGGTCCTGCTCCCTTCGTGGGAGCCGCCAACTCCCTCTGCGTCACCAGCTGAAAGCACAATCGTCCCCGCTCCCTCCCAGGACAGAGTTTGCTGCCCGGAGCTCTGCGGAGCACTCCACAAATCACTGCACGGGCTCCTGCCACCTTGAAGTTTGCCACAGCTTTCGAGCAGCCAGTGCTGCTGGCAAAGAGCAGGCCCCGGGGGTTCAACTGAGCGAGAAAGCTCCAGCACAGATGGCACGAAGCAGAGGAAGAGTCAGACAGACAACCCTAGGCAGAACGCGTCTCCCTTCTCCCTTTTTGGAACCAGAAAAGGCAACCGCGCTTCCGTAGTCCCCGCAGAGGCTCCCACCTCTCTGCCATGCCATGCACAGAAGCGTCCCCCATCGCCTAACGCTGCCCAGACCACCTCGGGACACCAGCTCCCGGGAGAATTTTGGAAACCACAGAGGCAGCTTCCAGGCTGCAGCAGCAGCCGGGACCCCTCTCTGGGAGACGCTGCCGGCAGGAGGCCGAGCGGCAGGACCCGCAGCACCGGGGCTCCCGCGCCTCTCACCTTCATTCGGTCGTACTTGTCATCCACGTCTTGCAACCAGGAAATGAACTGTCGCGCGTTGAAACGGTCTCTGACCGATTTGTTTTCGTCTCCCTAAGCAAAAGACAGCAAAAGGGAATTACATGATAGATTTCTTTTTTCTTTTTTTTTTTAAACAGTCTCAGGTCTGACAGGCCACATTCAAACCCCTCTATGGGCACACACTCATCAGAAACACGAGAGGTGCCTGCAGGGAGGGACAACAGAGGGTGCTGCTCCCAGCTGCTCTTGCAGCCCTTTGCCAGGGGCTTCGGCCTCAGGGACGCAGACGCACGCGTGCACACACTCCCCATTTTTGCTTTCTTCGCAGAGAATCCGTCCGTGCCAACCCGTCACAGCACTCTCTGTCTCCTTCAACTCATGCCCAAGATCAAAACGCCTGGGCTGTAGAAGCCCGGACACTTGGCTGGGAAATGCCGAGGCATAAATCAAGGCTCCTGGATCGATACACCAGGTCACCAGTAAATTCCAGGATCCCATCCCTGCACAGGATCCCTCCTGCAATGCAGCAGCGTGCTTCCCCGAGCAGCCAGGCTGGTGGCAGCGGCGGGATGCAGGCTGCAGAGGGTGCTGGTGGCATGGCTCGGGACCACCGCAGACACACAGCCACCGGACACGATTCCCCCTTCTCCGGCACAGAAGGATGTGAAATGGAAGGAAGAAATAACCATTTTTTTGTGGGCTGTGCGACAGACTCTGGCTCTTTCAAAGCCACTATTCAGACACCAATCAATTTAATGGCTCTCTCCCCTTCCTTCAACAGGAAAAGATATCCCGGAGTGTAGTAAAATAAACCTTTCAAGTGTGCAGATGATCCTGATCAAGAAGAAAGGCAGAGGGTCCTGACTCACTGATAAATGTGAGTCATCTCTGCTCCTAATGAGACACCGTGCTCCCTGCATCCCCGCGTTCCCGGATGCATTTCCTTCCCTGCACACATGTGGGGTATCCAACAACAAGGCGACTCCAGAAACAGCCAGATTAGGCAATTTGGGCATGTGCCGGGGAGAGCTCTTGCAGGATGTCCTGCACCTGTGTGCCACGGTGGGCAACAGGCACCTGAGCAGGGAGAGCATTAGTAGCTCCTGCCTACACCCCTCCCTCCGTCCAGAAAAGCACCGTCTCCCTCGGGGTCTTGCACAGCACCTCTGAGACACTTCACCACCACCAAGACAGGCACTGACCTGATTTTCTAGAGGCATGTTATAGACCTCGGAGTCCAGCAGCATGGTGCAGGCACTGAAGGGCACAGCCTGGTTGGCAATAGTCCTTGCTGCCCGACAATGAACTCTCAAAATCTCCTGCTCGCAGGAGACGATGAGCTTCTCCTGAGGAAGAGCAAACGAAGCAGTGAGCGTGGCAGCCTCAGTTTCCCCAGCAGAGGAAGTTCGGGGCCTCTTCCCCAGCAGGATTTTCCCCAGAGCGCTCCCTTACCCGCTCTATGCTGTGCTGGAGCCGCAGCTTCCCCCGGACGGCTTCCTGCTGCTTGAAGAGCTCCTTCAGAGGCTCCGCGAGCGACGGCGGCGGGGCGATCTGCGGGCACACGACAGCAGAGGGTTAGAGCCAGCAATGCCGCTGGGCGCGCAGCCCGCGGGGGTGCCTGCTCCCCCGGCCACGCAGATGAAACGCACGTTGGGCCAAGGGCTCGGAGAGGGAGCCGGCGCCACCCCGCGGGGTGCCGTATGGAGCTCACCAGAGGAGAAGGTCTGCCCGTCTCCTCACCAGGCAGGCGGCAAAGGGGACGAGCTCCGGCTGCCGAGCCAGAGCCTCAACCACTCCACATGCTGCAAGGGCAGTCTGTAAAGGGGCCCGAGCGTGTATGACGAAGGGGATGATACTGTTGGAGAAATACTGCCGGGAGCAGCCCAGCCGGCGCACCGGGAAGGGTGCCTGTGCTCCGATCTGCCCTGATCCGGTCTGCAAGGCGCTCCTCCAGCACAGCCCCAGTTGCAGAGCAGGTGGCTCTGGGTTAGTCCAGGAAGGAACAAGCCGATGGGAACACGGGCTACAAGCGCCGCGGTGCTGGGGCAGACTGAGCACATGCTAACTCGTGCGAAAAGTAACTCATGCGTGGACTACGGCGCAACAGAAAGACCCGCAGACCGGGGTATTTCACCCTGCCTGCGGCAGGGAACGAAGCCCGACGTGGCTGGTCATATCGACCCTCCCGGATGGATCCCGGATTTACTGCCTGCAGCATTAATTTTATTGATGCATCTGCATTAGCAAGTCCATTCATGCAGCACAGCAGTGAAATGCAGATCCCACTGCCGAGGAGCGTGTGGTATCGGCAAGTCAAATATTGGTGCTTGGGAAAACGAAAGCAGGAGTTCAGAGCCACCTTTTTCCTTACAGTCTTTTAGGTTCATTATCCAACTACTATTACCGCTTTTAAAAGCAGTTTTGCTTTCCAGCCTCAAATCCAGGGGATTCATATAAACTTGCTCTAAAGCCTGAACAAATCTCGGGTTCCCAAGCACGGCCTAAGGTCTTCTCTGCAAAAATACAGCATCTCAGAGGATGCGTTTATCATGCAGCCATCCACTTACCGAGGCTTACATGTGTCACAGAATCATAGAATTGTATGTTCTGAAAGCAGGCTAAAGCCACAGCCGGGGGTGCCATCAGCACCGCAAAGGGCATGCGTGATGCCCAAGGGACAATCTGGCTGTGCCTGTAGCAGCGAGGGAGGGGACGGTCCCTGACGCTGCGGTTTAAAGAGAGAAGGTGACTCACCACTGGAATATGGAGCTTGCTTAGAGGCTTGCCATCCAACAGGTAGGAGCCCGTATAGGTGACATATTCAGCGTAGCACTGCGGAGCTTGGGGAGTAATATAGCAGAGGATTTTCCGCTTCTCTTCGATCTTTTTCCTGATCTGGAGGTACTCAAAGTAGGGGTTGGACCTGTCACTGTGATAAGGTTCAATGTCGTCCAGTTTTATAGCATCTACGATAGCTGCCAGTGTTTGCTGTATCATCTCCCTCGTCTGCTGGGTGGACGTGTTGATCTGCTGCTGTAGCTGCTGGTTGGAGCGCTGGAACCGGCGCTTGCGAGGGTGCTGAGCCTGGGAATCGTCCTCCTCTGTAATGCGGCCTTTGGCACGCGTGGCGGGCGCAGACACAGGAGGAAATTCCTTCTCAGAAGCGGCGGCATTCTGCTTGTTTTGGTTGGCGAGCATCTGAGCCCGGTTCCTGGTAATCCGCTGAGGAATCTCTTCTATTTTGGGCGGTTTGGGAGCTTCTGCTACTGGTTTTTGTACCGGTTCAACGATTTCTGCTTGAGTGTTGCCCGGAGGTGCATCTGCCTGGGAGGAAGGGACTTGGCTCCCACCACGTGCCGCAGCACCCTCCTGTGAAACGCCGCCCTCGGCGGGGGCCACAGGTGGTGGACAGGTCTGGGAGCTGCTCTCTGCCACCCCACCAGAAGAGGACAGGTCTTCGTGCACAGCCTCTACCTCTTTGCTCTCTGCCTGAGCGGACTCGGACGGGGTCTGTTGGAAAATCTGTGCTTCCGAGTCCTCCGCTCCTTTTTCCTCAGCTACATTCAGCGCTTCTGAGGTGGCTTCTTGCGCAGCCACTTCTGGTTTCTGCTCTTCTGCTTGTGGCTCCGTGTCCACGGGCAGAACAGCAGCCGCCTGGCTGGCTGGCGGCTCCTCCGGCTCAGCAGACGCTATTACGGACGCATTTGCTTTAATGATCCCAGCGCTTGTTTCCGAAGCTGCTGCTGGGCTTTCTTCTACCGCTTCTGCCTCCGCCATCTCTGTCTCTGCAACATCCTTCGGTTGGAGCGGCAGCTCTGGTAGCGAGAAGGGCCCGAGGTCCAAGTCATCTTCTGTATTGGTGAAGGGATCAGGCCACGTTACCGCCTCCTCTGTATTTGCAGGCGCAGCGTTATTGTTTTCCAAATAGTTGTTTTCTGGCGCGCTAACAACTTCTGCCTGAGGTTCTGCTGGCATACAAGGGGGCTCTGGAGGTATCTCAGGTGCTTCTTCTGGAAGAGGCTTGCAGTTATTGAAGAACGTGTCTAACCTAGTAGGGGACATGTACGGCGCCTGCTCTTCAGCATTCACTATTTCTCCTGGAACTGCTTCCTCAGCATCCTCCTTGACTTCATCGAGCCCCGGTTCAGACACTGACAGAGGGTAAGATATGGGAGAAACGGGGTAGGAAGTATCTGGGGGAATGAAGGCTACCGGTGTAGGATGAATCGGCTCTAGGGAACAGAGCGGAGGTTTAGGGGACTCGGAAAACCTCTGGGGAGATTTCATCAAAAGCTCTGAGCCCATGGACCAGCTGACAGAGTGCTCTGCCGGGTTACCCATCAGGCTGGGAGGTATGGCGGTATCAGGGTTTCTGGAAGGAGGATTATCCCAGTCTATGTTGTTTTGTTCTGGCACACCCGCACTGAAATGGTTTTCCTCAATTGGTGGCAAGTAGGTAGATTCTGGTGGCATAATGGAGGCAGTAGCTTGCTGCTCTTCCGTGGTATCCAAGGGCATGCCGAGGTCGGGGGGAAGAGCGCTTTCTACCGAGGGAGCCAGCAATTCATCTCTGTGCGAAGGGGAGGATTTTGCTTGTAAACCAGAAAAGACACTTTCAGGCGACTGGGCGACTCCGCTGACAGGTCCTGGCGCACAATGCAAAGCTTCCACTTTCGGCGATGAAACCCCATAATCTGGTGAGTAATACCCAGGAGATAAACACTGGAACTTCTCCGTAGGAACAGAAGGAAGGGGAACTTTCTCCTCCATTATATGCTGCACTGGAGAGTCATAATTTGATGCTGCCGGGACACTTTGCTGTCTGAAAAATTTATCTCCGACGTTGAATTCTTCTTCAGGTGCCCTTCTGATGTCAACCGAGATGGAACGATAGAGGTTCGTTGAGGGTATGGTACGAGTTGGGGTCTGACTGGGATTCTCGGGGAGCCCACTGGAAACATTCGCGTATCTGTCGAAGAAGGATGGAGAACAGGCGTTCATGGACATCGTGGATATGGGCAGCGAGTGCTGCGAGTCCGCGCATTCAAACATCAGGTCCGTGTAGTCTTCGTTGCTGCACGAAGGAGTCCTGGGCGTCTGCATCACCTCCTCGTAGCTCGGACAAGAGACGACGGATGCCGGGGTCGGGACTCCCGTCGGCCGGTTCTGATCCGGCCTGGGAGACGCCGGAAGGATCTCCTTCAGCTGAGGACCCGTAATCCAGTCCTTAGAGTCTGTGCCGACAGCAGGCTGTGCCTTGTTTTCCGGTGACAGTATAGGAGTCAGTGGACCCAACTCTTTAAGCTTCTTGTCCTTGAGCTGAGTATCCAGCGTTAACGGCTTCTTTGTTGCCAGATCCAGACTCCTCTTGCGCACATCTTCTGAGCTTTTGAGTTTGTCCTTTAATTTGGGGTCTCCGGACCTGTGCCTCATTTTCTCCATTTGCTTCATTCTCTCTTTGTGTCTTTTGTGGCGCTCCTCGATTTCCAGGTCTTTCTGGCTCAGCATCCTCTCAAAGCTGGTCATCATCAAATCCCCGTCTCCCAGAAGTTTCTCCCTTGGCCTGGCATCTTTCTTGCCGCTGTCTTTGGATAGGGTTATTTTTTCATTCCCATTGCTTATTTTTATTGACTCAGATTTGTCTTTCTCTTGGTTCTCCTTGAGCTTCTCCTTCAGTTTGGTTTCACCGAATTTGAGGTTGTCCTCCTTTGATTTATCTTTAAAGGTGGTAACTTGAGGACTGTCCTTGTCTTTAAGCGTTGACTTTGGCTCGTCTTTGTGATGTTTAAAGAAACCATCTGCATGTTTGTCTCTATGCTTTTCCTTTTCCTCCTTCCATTTTTCCTTGTGTTTATCTCGCTTCTTTTTCTCTTTAACTGTGCTGATGGTGCTGGAACCATAAGTCTTTTCTTTTTCCGCCTTCTTTGACAGCTCTCTTTCAGAATCATTTTTATCTTTCTTTTCAGAAAATAAGTAATCAATGCTTTTCTCTGGTTCCTCATCAGGCTCTGCCTTCATGTTGTAGGAAGTGCCAAAAGCCTCCCCATCCACAGAGAAATCTTTTTCATAATGAGTGGAATCCTTCCTGCTGCTGGAGTCTTTGAATTCCTCTGCTTTTTCCTTTTTCTCCGTTTTCTCCTTCTTTGCTTTTTCTTTCTCGTGACTTTTCTTTGACGAAGACGAGGAATGTCTGTGTCTCTCCTTCTCCT
This sequence comes from Rynchops niger, assembly GCA_013400035.1. Lineage (NCBI taxonomy): Eukaryota > Metazoa > Chordata > Aves > Charadriiformes > Laridae > Rynchops > Rynchops niger. The sequence goes on along the minus strand of VXBH01007704.1, from coordinate 420,412 downwards.
TGAGTTTGTCCTGCAAGCAGGGCAAAGGGAGGGAGTCCTTAAACTTTTCTTCAGCAGCATCAGTAAGAGAGAGGTTAGAAGACTCGAAGAGGCTGGTCAGTCCCGGATCTTGTCCTCTATCTGTGAAGCTGTCAGAAGAGATCTCGCTGATTTTGTCATTGGAGTCATCTCTATAGTCATTCAGAGCCTCCTCCTCCAATTTCTCCAGCAGGCTCTTCTCCGACTCCCCTCCTTTTGAAGACTTTTTCTCTTTGGAATGCTCTTTATCCGGCTTCTCCTTATGCTTGCTTTTCACCTTGTCTTCACTGGCATGTTTCTTTTCCACCTTTTCTGGGAGCTTTTGCTTGTTTTTCTTCTCTTGAGTGGAATCTATGGATGTTCTGTCTTTCCTGTCCTTGTACTTCTCGGTAGACTCCTTATCTTTCTTCTCTTTGTGTTTTTCAAAGGAACTCTTCTCCTTCTTCTCTTTTCCCCCTTCCGATGTTCCTTTGTCCTTCTTCTTCTCCTTGGAGTCCTTATCTTTCTGCTTCTCTCCTGAATGTTGCCGGTCGGAGGAGTACTTGCGGTGCTTGTCAGGGTACAGCTCCTTCTCGGTAGCTGCGCTGTCGTCCTTCTCCTGCAGACTGTCCAGACGATGCACTTCGCTCCCAGCGGAGTCGCTGACTTTGAACCCAGTCAAGCTATAATCATCCCTCTCATCTTCGCTTTCATCTGTGAAGATGTCTGCGATGCTGTACCAGCTTTTCTCCTTGCCTTTCTTCTCATCCTTTTTCTCGGAGAAGTCCTCTCGATCCGTGGAGAAGCTTTTCTCTTTCTTCTCTTTAACCTGGTCGAAAGAACTCTTCCTTTCTTTGTCTTTGCTGTGCAGGTCTTTGTATTTTTCCTTAGTTTCTTTTTTCTCTTTGAAACTCTTGTCTAGTTCTTTGTCTTTCAGGATTTTCTCAGGAGCAACTTTTTCATTTTTCTCCTTGTCGCCTTCTTTGGATTTTTCCTTGTATTTTTCTGGCTTCACCTTTTCTTTTTTTTCTTTATCAGGAGCATCTTTCTTCTCCTTCTCCTTCCCAGAATGGTGCCTCTCCCAACTCTCCAGAGTTTTCCCGCTGAATTCAGGGTCAGACTTATCCTTGAAGAACGTTTCGCAGCCATATTCTTTAAAGTCGTCTCGATAGGGCTCCTCCTGCTTCGTTTTGCTATCTTTTCGATCTTTAGAGCCATCAGAGGAATCTTTTCTGTCTTTGTTGGTTTCACTCGTATCTTTTTCTTTCCTCTCCTTGACACTCTCTGCAGAATCCTTCCTTTTCTTATCCTTTTCGGGCAAATAACTAGGAGTAACTTTGTGTCTGTCCGTTTGGTCCTTTTTCTTCTCGGAGCTTTTGTCCACATAGTCCCTCTCCTTCTTCTTCAAGTAAGTGTCCTTTTCATTACGTTTCTCGTTGTAGTCCTTCTTCTCTTTCGTTTTATTTTCCTTTTTCTTGTCTTTAATTTCCTCTTTCACAGGTTCTATGATTAGTTTTGCCACGGTGTCATTTTTAATCTCCCTGAAATCTGTTACTGGAGAATCCCAGCTATCTTCACCTTTGAAATCGAAGGATGAATCAGAAGACAAGTCTGAAAACCACCTCTCTTGCTGATCATCCGAAAGGCTGAACTTCGTGTCCTCGCTTTCAGGAAATTGGTTTTTGTTATTAAACTCATCAAAGCCAGACTCATCCCTGTAAAGTTTTTCTTTTTTGCATTTTTCTTTCTCTTCCTTGAAGGATTTTTCTTTCTCTAGTTTAGAAACCTTCTCCTCCTTCAGCTCATTCTTCTTTTCAGATTTTGACTGCTTGTCCTTTGACTTCTTCTTTCTCTCCTCCTTGTGTATTCTCGGCTTCTCCTCTTTGGGAGACTTCTCCTTTACAGGTTTCTCTTTTTCCGATTTACTTAATCCTTCTCTGAAGGATTTGCTCATGTCTTTACTACTATCTTTGACTTTTCTTAATGATTTCTCCTCTTTCGAGGATTTTCCAGTCTCATCCTTAAACAACCATTCCTTCTCCTCCGCTTTACCTTTGGGGAGCTTTTCCTCCTTCTTACTGTGTTCTCGCTCGTGCTTTAACACTTTCAATTTGTTTTCGACTGGATTTTCTGTCTCTACTATCAAGCCTTTCTCAGGCTTTTGTTTAGAGTCCTCAAACTCAAAAGAAAATGTTTTGATTATTTTAATGTCTTGACTGATGGGGCACTGCCCCTTCTCCTTGTTTTTATGTTTGTGTTTTGTTTTATGCTTTTTAACAACCTTCCCCTCCTTGTCCAGCTTTGGAATTGCTCCATCCACATTGCTATGGAATGAATTCTTTTTCTCGGCAACAGTATTGTGTGAGGTGTTTTTCTTTTTGTGCTCTGGTTTCTTCCTGACTGGCTTTAGTGACTCTAAGCTCGAGTCCTCGGACGAGTAGTCTGACTCGCTCGTCAGTCTCGTCCTGGTGGAGTCCGATAAGGAACTGACATCTGACCAAGCTGGAGAAGATATGGTTTTCCAATTGTCCGTCCTCCAGTGCTTGGAGTGCTGTTCTGTAAGATTGGGATTATGTTTCTGGGATGCTAAACTCCCATGAGAAGAGGTCGATGAGGCAGACAGAGAGTTAAACAAGGAGGATTCCTTTAGCACTAGCCTTGAGTCCTTTACACAGCTAGAGCTCTGAAGAGAGTCTCTGTCATCCTCCTCACTCTCCACGTTTTCGCTCTCTGATTCAGAGGAACAAAATTTGTCATTTTTTTTGCCAAACCGAACCTCTTTGCTTTTTGTCTCCTTCTTCCGCTTCTTTTTTACTTTGCTTTTCTCCTTCTGTGCCTTTGTGCTGGCGGGCTCCCGAATCTTGCTGCTGGGCAATATCGAGTGGGTCGAAAGTCGCAGCTTCTCCCCCGTCCCCACAGCAACGCTGGTCTCCTCCTCGTCCGAGCTGTCCGACAGGATGCGGTGGGCAGCTTTCTTTGGTGTAATTGTGTTATTTTTAGTATAAGTTTTCACTTCCATTTTGGGTATGGAAATGAAACTGTTTGCTTTAGTCTCTTTTCTGTAATCCTTCTTCAGCAAATGTTTGTCATCGACTGGCGGGACCCGGTCCTGCTCATCGTCCTCATCAAATTCATACTCATCCTTCACCGGCGTGATGGTTTTGGGGGGCTCCTGGGCCTTGGGCTTGTGCTTCAAACCCTTCTCAAACTCTGAGTCCGTGTTATTGCCATCAACCGAGCTGGAGGGAGCGAAGGAAGGGGCATCCTCTTCTTCTGAGGTCTCTGCAGAGAGAGAAGAACAACGTGTTAAGGGCTGCAAGGGGCTTCGGGGAGGGTACATCATCAGTCTGCTGCAGCTGTGAACCCCTGCGGACGGCCCTGCCGCCCTTTTGCCTCACCCAGCCTTTGCTAAGTCTGCAGCTGAAAGCTCGAAATGCCAGATTGGGAGATCTTTTAGAAAGGAAGAGCTATCCAGTCTCAAACCTGCACGGGGCGTTCCTCAAAGCACCTACCTAAAAAGAAGAACTTTTTAACAGCATTACGATTGCACACAGCGTAGGTGAAGACTCCCCATAAGACCAGAACTCTAATTAGCACTAATTGAAACCTGCAGTGTTTCCCACCTGGCACAGCCACAATGGTAGCACTCGCGGGACAGGCTCTAGCAGGGCGCTCTGCTGAGGGACAGCCCGGGAGCACAACCTGAAACGTCAGCACCGCTGCAGCCGAGCGCCGTGCCCTGCGACCGGGGAGGGACGGGAATACACGACGTGCACGCAAACCTCCTCCTCTCTAGGCACGAGCTGGAATATTTACCCGTATTTCAAAGGTAAGACATCCATTTACCTGCAATTGGCTTCCAATCCTACGTCTGGATTGCACCAGGCAAGTGATCTCAACGTAGGGTTCCAGGGCAAACAGCTAGAGCTCCCGGAGCTAAAGGCTGGTAGTTATGTTGTCTGAATTTGGGTTACAGCTACAGACGGACTCCTGACCGTGGCAGCAGCGTGTAGATATTCTGACAAGAGTCTAACTTCACTGTCCTCTTAACGTCTCTGTATTAACAGACAGCTGCAGGCCACAAACATCACTCCCACGTTCACAGAAAGGTCAATCTCACCTGTTGAGCTCTCTTCGCTAGAGGGGTACGTGGTCTTTCCCAGGAGCAGATTCACCATGGTGGGAGAATTAGCTACTTTTAAAGGCGTCTCGCCCTTCCTGTTGCTTTGATGAGGATTCCCTCCATAATGTAACAACAATTTCACCACCTGAAAACAGAAATTGAGATTTGAAGACGCTCACCGTGTTTCGATTCCAGGCTTTGTGTGCAACTTTCGTATATAACTAAGAGGGGGATGTCCTCAAGCTAGAAAGCAGTCTGTCCTTGGGACGTGCCTTACGGTACTAACAATCGTTGGTAAGAAAGGAGTCAAAAAACAGCAACACAGACCAACTTGGGCAGGAAAGAAGGGAGAAGAACAAGACACAAATCCATGCTCCCTCCCTCTGACCCCAGAAGAAGAATGAACTACCTCTCTGCACAGAAGAACACAGAGTAAAACACTCATCAGCACTGGGGCAGGGAAATTCTTGCCTGCTACGTGGCTGATCAGCAGCAAATGATAATAAAATAACGACCTCTGTATTTGCGCAGTTCGGTGCTCGAAGCACAAGGGGGAAAAAAAGTCATTAAAAACACAGCTATGAAATCCAGCAAAAGCCAACCTTGAAGTGCCCGTTATTCGCTGCATCGTGCAGCGGGGTGTCGTCATCCAACCCCTTTGTGTTGACTTCGGCGCCCGCAGCAAGCAGCTGCTTTGCAACGTCGTAGTAACCCCGGTTGCATGCCTCGTGCAACGCCGTCCAGCCTGCAAGCAAAGGGACACTCAGAACACGGTCATCACCTTCATGGAGGAGTTGGGAGACAGTGAGAATTAACCTCCATCCACAGATGCCAGCGTGTCAAGGGCTCTGTGGCTCTGACGGCCAAGAAGACGGTCTCGTTTGCCCACCTCCCCAGGGCACAGCAGGCAGTAAACCTGCAGCTCTGCCTCGCTATGCCAACCAGGCGGTAGTCAAATCAATCCGGCTTTTCCCTCTGGTCACGCAACGTGCTGCAGACAGATCGTCTGCCAGAACGGACACAGCCCCGGGAAACGGAAAGGCACGATTTTATGTAGGAAATGAAGAGAAATGCTGATGCCACTTCAAAGTCAGGTCTCAAATCTTTTCCTCTTCCCACTCCTCCATAAGGGAAACACGGCCGCCCAGATCAGGACTGGGCCCTGAACTGCAGACATCGCCCTGAAACATCCCCCCCACAGACCTCACAAACATTTTCTGTGTGTTCTCCAAAGCAAGCGGCCATGCCGCCACGTAACAGGCCCCCGGCTCGAGGAGAAACCAAACAGCAGGTCTCCACAGTAACTGTGGCTCTCGTTCTCAAACAAACCTCCAAAGAACACAGAATGAAATGTTTTATCATGTTCAAACAGACTATTTTTAAGCAGAAACTGTTTTGAAGTTTCCCAGCAAATGTGCGTGGCTCCTTCGGTATTTTGCTGATAGCGTCGTGGGAGCTCACTCCGTTACCTTCACTTGGAGCATTAAAAAGGGGCACCTGTGACCAGAATTAATCACAACTGATAGTTCAGTCTAGCGCTGATATTAATCATACAGGCGGAGGAACATGCGTATTTATTTATAGCCCCGAAATCGTGTGAAGAGAACAGCGGAGAGCAAAGTCAAGCTCTCGGACGTGCTGGGAGAAAGGCTGCCTCATGCGAATTCAGCCCCATCGTCGGCCGGGTGTGCACGAACGGCACCGCTCATCATCTCACGGCCGCCCTCTCATCGCAGGACTGGGGGCCGTTCCCAGCCCAGGCTCGGCTGCGCCCGCAGCCCCACATCCAGGCTCATTCCCACCACCAGAAGCAGGAGGTCGGCAGCACTGCTGAGGAGGAGGAGGAGGAGGAGGATGTGCTACTCCTCAGCTGCGGCTCAGGACAATCAGTGTTTCCTCTAAGTCGGGAGCCTGACCTTGCCCTTCACGTTCGCACTGCTCCCATCAGTGGCACCCCCACGTTCGGTACTTAAAAACAAACCCCGGAACGCTGCAGGCGTCAGCCATTCAACTCTGCAGCAATGATTTTACCAACCCACTCTTTGCAATACTTTTGTGCAAACGATTTCTTATATTTTAAGTAAAAAAAAAGAGCCAAAACAGCCCTACCTCCCTTTGCAAATTCCCCTACAGACTTCCAAGACAGCACCCGTGTGGAAGGGGACAAGAAAAGGTGTCCCTGCCCACGGCAGGGGGTTGGAACAAGATGATCTTTAAGGTCCCTTCCAACCTCAACCATTCCGTGATTCTATGAAAACGGACCAGAGGGTCCCGGTCACCGTTTCAGAGCGTGGAGCCACGGCAGCCCCAGGGATGGCTACGGATCAAGCCCAGCCCAGCACCACAGCCCCGGGCGGGAGCACGTTCAGCGCAGACAGGACAGCCTGGGAATTTAGCTGCTTTTCAGGGTTTTATTATTTTGACATTATCTGTAGTAGTTTGTTTGTTTTTTTTTTTTAAAAAAAGGACAGCAAGACTTTTTCCTCCCCAAAGGGCAAAATCATTAATTTTGGTTAATCCCCTCTTTACAAGTAGCGAACCCGTGTTATAAAGAAACTATTTTCTCTGGTAGGAGCCATTCTTGGAGGTGGAAGGTGCAACCAGGTGGGAAAAGGTTCGGATGCGTGGGCTGCCCCGCCAGGGCTGCCAGCGGGCTGGTTACCTGCAAAGTCTTTCACATTGACATCTGCACCCTCGATAATGAGCTCCTTGATGCGCCGGGCATCTCCTCGGATGGCAGCTCGATGCAGCCGAGTCTCTCCTCGCTCGTTTCTCTTATTTACTTTATCTTTGGTTTTGGAGGCAGAGTTAGGAGTTCCCTTCTGACAAACTGTAGACTGAGAGGGATGCTTTGGTGTTGTGTCAACTGCATGGAGAAGAGAAACAGTCAAGAACCGCAATTCAAAGGAAGCCCTAAAACCCTTAGAGGGAGCTCTTGCAACGCGTTTCATCTCGCCTCTCCCCAAAACGCTCACCACAAAGCACCGAGAGGCAACGGAACCTCTGAAGTCGATGTGAAGACAGAGGAAAGCTTGTGCGTATAATGCAGATAGTAACTGCAGGCTGCCAAAGCCCACTGGAGACAACTGCAGTCCTTGCAAAGACTGTAGGCAATCCCATGATTTAGGAGCAGACAATGAAGCTCCTCACCCTAAAAGCTCATTTCCCAAGGGAAGCGGCCTTTTACCAAGTACATGTGAGGTCTGACGGCCTTGGGAGGAGACTGCACATTTCCTGGGAGAACGTCTGAATGCTCTGAAGACAACACAGCTTTTTGCCTTTTTTTTTCCCTGCCCAAGTAACAGCACCATAAGCAGCTAGACTGGTGTTCAGAATAACAAAACACGTGGCTAAAAGCGGCGATGTTTGTGTGTAGGATGCAGATGTGCGCATACAGATAGCACAGTGCCTCTAGAAACCCCCGGGGGGGGGTCATGTATGCAACAGATAAAAACTATTAAAATACAAAATCCGTGGCAAACGCATTCCAGCTGCTCTGCAGCTCAAGTTACAGTTGCACTGGTTACACGCCTCATCCCTCTCCACAAGAAGAAACATTAAAAAACCCACAGAGGATGGTATTTTAACTTTATTCACAGTGCTCCTTTCCTGAGTTAGCCTGAGACGCCAGCGGAAAACGCGAAGCTCTGACGCGGAGGAGGCTCCCATGGAACCGAAGCTCTGGTTAAGCAGCCAGGGCAGCCTCGGCAGCAGCCTGGATTCAGCCCGTGGGACATCTCCTGCTACTGCCTTATTCTGGAAGAAGGAAGGGCGGCCACAGCCACGTGTGAACCCCGGCAGCAGCCCGTGCCTGGAGTCACTGTGGGAGCGGGTGTCCCGCTGCCCGGCTCTGAGAGCAGGGAGACCCCATGGAGCAGCGTATCACCCCCCCTGCACCACGGCGGGGGTGGCAGCTCAACTCTGCGGCCAGCGAGGAGCTACCTGAACTCCCTGGTGACCCCATGGCCAGGCACCGAGGAGCCCAGGTGTTCGCGAGCCTCTCGCTGCAAGCTCACGCGCGTTCGCCCACACCACTGAACAAAAACCACCCTCTGGATCTCACCTGGGCTGTTTGCAGACTCTTCCGCTGTCATCTGCATAAGGAGAGCGACTTGCTGGCGCTCAGAGAGCGGGTAGCCTGCCCGGATCCCCGAAAGGCCCATTCCGAAGAGCAAGCCAGGCTTTCTGGTGGCGGGCTCCTTTTTAATCCTCTTCCGCTCTGGACCCTGCTTTTCTGTGGTGCAAGGAGACACAAAAACACAAGCCGTGAATGTTGCCGTAAATGAAAACCACGTTCGTTTCCGAGCAAAGTGCTAACATCTCTCCAATTCTGTTTCCGTATCTCATAAAAAAGCCTGCGGTGAGGGGTGCATCCCGGAGGTGGGAACGCTGGTACCCGGGGCAGCCGCCCGGGCTCATGCCACTGTGCGTTGCAGTGGGGACACGCACCGTTCCTGCTGCCCACCGGCTCCTCCGACAGCCTCTCCTGGCTCCTTCTACCAGTTCTCCCCCCACCATCAAACAGCAGGGCAAGAGGGAGGGAAGAGGTCCTTGGAGGGGCCGCTGCCGGTACTGTACCTTCCATCTTGCTTCTAGGAGCCTCCATTTCATGCCATGGTGCTTCGAGGAGCGTACGCAGCCTTACACCACCACAGCATGGACTGAACTGGAGGCATCTAAAAGCATCAACAAAGAGTGCTAACGAGATAGAGGCTGACAGCTCGGAAACGTCGCCATCTCACCCCCTCATCGTCATCAAACCGAGGACTCTGCGGTCAGACCATCAGCGCCGACCGCGGCGGGCCGGTGCTCGGGGGCAGCAGGGGGCTGGCCCTCTGCTCCCAAAGAGGCTGCTCCCAGCCTAGCGCAGAGCACCCACCTGCGGTCAGGCCAACGCCTGCTTCGCCCCATCCATTCCTTTATCCCTCTAAACCCCCCCACAAACAAATGGGAGGGGAGGAAAAAAAACCCCCTTGTGCCCAGCTTGTCATCCCCCGAATCCCAGCCTGAGACTCGGTCTCCTAAATCCTCCGGCTACAAAGGCAGGTCCTGCTGAGGGACTGAGCACAACCGCCTCTAAAGCCGGTATTGCTGCTGGCACGCCAGTGCACAGGGATGAGACAGAACCCCAGCCTCTCCCTGCACCTCCAGCCCTGCTCCCAGTGACCCACGCAGCAGCCCCGCTGCGAGCTGGTGAGAACCGGACCCCGCTGAGCACCCTGCACCTGGCTGCCTCCCCCCCCGCTGCCCGGCTCAGCCCAGCTCGCACACCTAACCTCTGCGAGAGGTCTCATTCTACAGCTTCTCTTAAGCATTTTCCTTTATGCAGGCATTGACCCGTCCAAGGAGCCTGGTTTGCTTCCTGGTTGACGCTGCCCGGTGGAAGCACAAATCCTGCTGCATGCTCCGCAGAGCCGCAGCCGCGCCAGAGGCCCACTGCAGGGACGCGTTCGGCAAATAAAGTTTCAAGGTGCCAGTTCAGGAAACAAAAATTAAGTTTCCCTTTCATGGAGCCAGCCAAGCAAGAGCGACACAATATGTATCCGCAGAGCAGCACGGCAGCTCCTTGCCAGCAGCCAAGCTGCATCCCTCCTCCCCGGCAACTGTCCTGAACCCGCAAAGGAGCATGAAGAAGATAACGGTGCACGCGAGTGGAAAATCCACCTTCGCTCACATCTATTTCTAAGCACCAATATAGTTTGTAACCGGGGTGACCGCAAGGCTCTGACATCGTGCAGAGGGCTGGTAAGGACATCGTTAGCAGCCACACCTACCAAAGTTATAAATGCGGGCGAGTGGCTCCTGCCCTCACATCGCGCGCTCAAACGCCACTTCAAATCACAGCTGGTTCAATGCTGCCCGAGAAACTCGAGCAGCAAAACGCCTCGCTGCACCCCCGACGTAACGACAACACCGCGTCCGGGCGAGCTGTTCAAAACCTCCCGCATACGCAGAGGCTCCGCTCTCGACCCGATGGCACTTGCTTTTCAAGGGAGCAAATCCTGCCTGTGGCTTTGAAGCACAAAGTGAAAACCTTATTAACGAAAAGGAGTTTTGACTCGCACAGCCCCCAGCCCCCGGGTCCTGCCGGGCTCAGCCCCAGCAGGGACCGGTACTCGCCAGGATGCCGCCAGGAGACCCAGAGGAATCGAGGGGGTTATTTATCAGAGCAAGGCTGTGAGTATCTGCTCCCTCTGAAGAGGAACGCTGCGACCTTGAGTACTTTCATGTGGGCTGGCTACGCTGATACGGCACGCCAAGTCTTCCAGCGAGACAGCATAGGCAAGAACTACTCAAGCGCTTGACTCTAGACATGCTTATTATTTAGCTGAAGTTATTTTGAGAATCACAGAAAGCGTTAGAGGAGGTCTGCAAACAAGTAGATGTCTGATAACACTCTCCGAGAAACAAGGTTTAATTCCCAGCAGCCAGGGAGGGGAAAATAACCACTCAGTCTCTGCCCAGACCCCAGCACCCTGAAACTGGGAGTCACAAGTGCGTGGGGAGCTGTAGAGGTCCAAGAGGGTTTGCAACGGATCACATCGATACCAGCTTAATAGACGAAGGGACCAGCTGCATCCAGGCTCTGCCCTACCAGCACCCTCTGCCAGGGCAGGGCCCGGCAGCCCCGGGAAAAGGCAAATCCTGTGACCTGCCAGCTCTAACCCAGCTCTGCTCATCCAGTCGCATTTATCATTTTGTCAAATTCAATGTGAGTCACTGGCAGGCGGCCACCAGCAGGACAGAGCCCGCTCTGCCTCTGCACAAAGTCCAGCAGGTCAGGCGAAACCGCCAACGGACGGGTTTAAACTCAGTCACCGGACTTTGCGCCGAAGCACAGGTTTCCTCGTTCATTCACCAAACTGCCAGCGGAGTAAAAGTCTCCGGCAGACGAGGGCAGCCGTCTCCACTGCTCCAGCTCGATTCATAGAATCATAGAATCGCTGAGGTTGGAAGGGACCTTTAAGATCATCAAGTCCAACCATTAACCTACCCTGACAAAAGCCACTTCTAAACCATGTCCCTAAGTACCCCATCCACCCTTTTTTTAAACACCCCCAGGGATGGTGAATCCACCACCTCCCCGGACAGCCTGTTCCAATGTTTAATAACCCTTTCAGTGAAAAAATGTTTCCTAATATCCCATCTAAACCTCCCCTGACATAACTCGAACCCGTTTCCTCTCGTCCTATCACCTGTCACCAAGGAGAAGAGGTCAGCCCCCATCTCTCTACACCCTCCTTTCAGGTAGTTGCAGAGGGTGATGAGGTCTCCCCTCAGCCTCCTCTTCTCCAGGCTGAACAACCCCAGCTCCCTCAGTCGTTCCTCGATTCACGCCACTTGCATCTCCTGCACTCCCTCGGCTGACGAGCAGGCAGCTCCAAAAACCTTTTCCTTGACCACGCACAAAGGTGCCATCCTCTGCTGGCCTCCCGCTGCAAAGGTCTCATCCAGAGCAGATGATTTCCATCGACCCCCTGCGCCTGGGATCCTGCACATCTGAAAAAATAACAACTCCGTACCAGGGAACCTCCCCAACCGGACGGCACAGGCCGCCCCTCTTCAAATACAAGCCCTGGAAACACGTCTGTGCATTGATGGAGAATCACAGTCTAATTCTCCGAAGCCCCATTTCAGTCATCCTGGCAGCTGTAACAGAGCTAGGAGACGAAATCAGATCACAGGAAAGTGGATAGTTTTTTAATGGCTTAAAATAAAATTAAACTCAATGTGCTTACGGTAAGAAAACAATTTAGCCCGGGCAGTTCCAGGAGCCACACTGCTGAGCAGCGCGTCCCACCAGGCGCGCTCGCCCCGAGCACAGGGACACCTCATCCGCTCAACCCTGCTCCTCCTGGGGCTCCGGAGATGCGGTTAAATCCCATTTGGCCAGGCGGTGGGTAAAGCCCTGGCTTCTCCGCACACCTCGGCTCAGCAGGCAGCTCCTAGCCACATCCAGCCGTGCCAGGAAGAGGGGGTGACGCTGGCTAACACCCCCGCCGGCGCCACCGGGCAGCGTCCCTGAAGCACAAGCGGTGTACATGGTAGAGGGCTGCACCACCCGTACGTGCGGAGCCACAATTAGAATGGGAACATTTTCATTAATATTACTCGGCTGCTGCAGGTTGTCAGCATGAGCCCGTGATTTGCAAAAATTGATTACCAAGTTCAACCGAAACCCCCTAAACTCCTATTAATTCTGCAGTTGCAGAAATTTCCTCCTCCACAGAACATTTAACATTAAAAAGCATGTGATCAACAAGATAAAAATAAATTGGAAAGCGACTGCCGCGTTCTTGCTCGCCGTGGTGAGGCGGCGAGGGCTGGAGGAGGCAGCCGAGGACTCGGGCTCGCGTGTGCTTCCCGGTGGGAAGGCAGCAGCGCCCGGCGCTGCACAGGCGCCTGGCGATGGAGGATCTCATCTAGTCCTGCACTCCTCTGTGCCTCCTCCTGCCCAGCAGTAAAGGGATTTCCCCCTCCGGTGCCGGGGCCTCGCTCACCCGTTCCCCCACGGCCTCCCCGTGGGAAGGCAGCAGAGAAACGCAGCGCTTTCCCCTTTGCAATTAGATGCTTGTCTGCCGGCTGCCGCAGCGCAGAGGCTAACCCGACTTCTTTAAGCATTCGGGGGAAGTAGGTCGCTGGCTGTGTTTCCTGCGCTGGTTGCATAAGGAGCGAGGCAGGGCCGGGCTCTGCCTGGCTTCCGATGGCTCCCAGCACCGGCACGTGGGTGCGGGCAGCGCGGCAGCCCCAGGCTCCCTGCGTGGCACCACACCCGGGCAGAAGGGAAGCCTGCACGAGGGTCCGAAGCGTGAGCGGGAAGGATGGAGAAGGAGCTGCTCCCAGCCCAGCGGACGCGTGCCGTGCCGCCAGCAGCGCCGCTTCCCATCCTCAGCCAAGCTCCCGGCAGGATCCTGCTCGGCCTCGCGGGAGCGAAGCGACCGAAGGCTCAGGGCTGGCTTCCCTGGCCAGAGCTGCAAACGCGTTTCGTTTCATTCTGGAAGACTTTACCCAGAATCCCGATTTAAAAGGGGCATCTGCACAAAGATCTCCGCTCAACGGCTTCAAGTGCCGCTGGCTCCTGCAGGCAGCTCCTTCTCCTCTAATTAAACGCTTTTCTGTAACACCTTGCAGCAACATGGAGCAAATTAAGAGAAACGCTCGCAGTGGATAAATACCTCAGCAAACAGGAACAAAGGTTATTTTCCACTAAAACTCCTTTAGCGAGGCTGTATGCCTGCCAGTCCCTCCATGGAAGCACAAAACCAGAGGTACAAGGGGGTGTGCAGGCAAGGAGCCCCCCTGCCGCGGGTATCTCACTGCCCACCATCACCAGAGATGGTGGCTGGACCGCACGCACCGATCCCGGTGGGAAGGACGACCGCAGCCACCCAGCGACGCGCTCCGTGCCCGCCCGGGGATGAGCCGCACCTCCACTTCGCTATTTTTAAAGCAGCTCGTTTGCTGCTTTTGCTTCACCCTTCTGCAAACCTACAGAGCAAAGCTTCCGCCTGGCGCTGCCGTGGTTTAATTTGGGGATCCTGCTCGGCTCTCCCCTGGCGCTGACGCCAGCAGGAACTGCGTGCACAAGCTTAAAGGGGAAAAGCGGGATGTGAGCAGAGCTGCGGCTGCCGAACGCAGCTGGGGAACTGCTTCGCCTTCCTTTCATCACACTAAACCCCAAGGGGGTCCCAAAAGGCAGAAGAAGAGCAGGTTCCCAGGACAAAAGGGTCCAAGCATTAGCCCGCAGGTGGCTCTCATGCCCAAACTAGGCTCCAGGTCATGCGATGCTCGTGCTGCTGCAACAGGGAGCACAAACCCGAGGCTGCTGGAAGCCCGTCAGCAGCTCCGCGGAGGTCCCAGAGCAGGTCCTGCTTCTCACGGAGGCATTCAGTGCCAGCTTGTAGGGCTGCAGGGCAGCACCACGCAGGCTGAACCCCTGGCCCCAGCCGGAACGGGAGAGGAGAGAGGCTGGGAAGGAAAGGGAAAAGGGCTGTGATGGAAAATCTTTCAGAGATTTCTCGAACGCGCACTGTGAGATGCTGGCAGGTTGTGGGGATGGGAGCTCCAGCCCGGAGCTGCGGCTGAGCAGCACAGCTCCTCGCTCCCCATGAACGCGTCGTACCCTGTAATGCAAAAAGCATCTGTTTAAACTGCTCCGACATGACAACACACGCATATGAGGTGGTACCCTGAGGAAAAATACCATTTCCAAATAAGCAGCTCAGGCTGAACATCTCAGCGCTGCACGGAGAGACTGACTGTTGGCTCGCCGATGAGTCGGGATTTTCAACAGCTTATTTGCCGAGCAAGCACGCAAACAAAAGATCAATAAGAATAAATTAGAACGGTACAGACAGCAATAGAGACTGCATTGCACCCCCGAGAGACCGCACAAGCCTCTGCTTTCCCCATCCACATGCGTAAGAGTGACTCATTTTTACTGCAGGAGTTGTAGGGCATAAAACGTTTTGGAGCATGTCAGCTCAAACCGGGGGAAAAGCAGGTTTAACTTGAGCGCGGGCAGCACAGAGCCCCGGCGTGCGGATGCTTACACACGCTCGCAGGGCATCTGCAGACGCGGACCAACACGCGCTGAAGACGACCGATCACGAGTCGAAAGGTTTACAGCAGCACGATACAACCAGGTCCCAAGGCTCCGCGGGCACCCCAGAACTTAAGGACATGCACACAGCGCGGTGCCGAGGGGAAGGATTCGAGGCGGCGTCGCTGCCAGGGCACGGGGAGGACACCAGCAGCAGGTTAAGCGCAGCAGCGGCGTGAAATGGGAAGCGGCACGACGGCACGGGCAGATAAACAAGAGAGGGCAGCAGGGGAGCAGGACAGAAGCCAGCCGAGCGCGAGGCTGCGAGGAGCACGGCGAGAAGGGCAAACGGGGCTGGCACGACTGCACGGGGACCACCATAAAGCAGAGGAACACGGCGCTCGGGCTGGAGAGCTGCACCTGAAGGCCAACGCAGGGAGGAGGCACGCTTGGCGCCAGGAGTCCATGGATGCGCCGCGGAGCCTGCAGCACAAACAGACTGTGGGGCAGAGATGGGAGATGATGTCTGGTTAATCAGCCAAACGAAAGCAGATGCCAAAAAGGAAACTGAGGAAAAGCTGTAGCAGGGTCTGCTTCGGCAGAACAGCACGGAAGGCACCCTGAGCCGCTCCTGTACAGCAGCGTGCCGTTTCCTCATGTGAAGGATGGAGCGGGTCCAGAGCCAGAGACTCATCCTGCACAGCTACACCGGAAGGATGGCAGAGCCATCAGCTTCGACAGTCAGGAGCAGAGAAGAGGTGCCGGCGGGAGGGAACAAGCCCATTTATAACCGTGTCAGGTCACTGCGCGTGGAACGGAGCCCATACTCCTCACCGGTCATCCCGGCTCCCTGGGGACGAGGGATCCACAGGCCCTGACCCAGTGGTTGCAGTATTTTTAAAAGCATGATTTGGCTAGAAAGGTTTAACGCTGCGCGATAGGCTGGGATCCAAATACAGGCGTTTTCCCTAGACTTGCAGGACAGGCAACACAGTTGTGCAGAAACGTGTAAATGCATCTTCTCACCAGAGCGGCCACTGGCTAACAAAGTGCTGCCAAGGAACCGAGAGGTTTCTACCAGAAACAACGATCTCCACGTTAGAACGCAAATAATTGCAAGAGAGATCAATTTTCAGGTCCAAACCTTTCATTTCCCAGGAAACAGAGAGAGCCGGAGGAGGGAGGACGGGGGAGGAAGGCTCCGCACAGCCGCCCGGCCAGCTCTCCCCTCCCGGGAGCTGGGGGCAGGACACTCTGCAGACAGCACTGATAAAAGCTCTTGTATTAAGGAAAAAGCCATCATTGATAGATTTTTGGTTCACAGAGACACAGCGCACTGCAACCTCTCTCTCTGCATGTTAAGGAGGTGATGCGGGGGGGAGGAGGGAGATTTATGGCAGCTCCTGTCATAAAACGACCTGCTTTTCCACACAGCACTTCCCAGATGGCTGATGCACACGGGGAGTTTCTAAGGGTGATCTGAAGGCTGGTGTTTGCCAGTCTATCCACACTGTACCGGCATTATGGAGCCCAGCTAGAAACGGAGAAGCTCCGACATTCACTCTCTCCCTGGTTGCTAGGTGAGAACAGTTTCTTGACTATTTTAGTAAAAAGGACTGAAATTATACAACCAAAGAAAGACCCAATGCAGCACAGAGTCCCCCAGCTGCACACATCAGACCGAAGCCAGCGACAGAAAACGCGCACAAATAACAGTTTCGTACGCAGATGCATTTTTTAATAAGCCAGCAATTTGCTTCTCACGGATTCCCTCGCCAGCCTCGCAACTTGTGTCTAACGAGCCCATTCCCATGCAATGTCGCTCAAAACACTTGCAGGCATTAGGCAATCCAAGAGCCGGCTCCAGGAGAGGACGATGGCTTTGGTCATCTGATTCATCAAGCGTTTTCTAACCTAATAATTAGCGTCACGTAACATACTCGGGGGATTAGCACGAAGGAGGCTGAAAAGCAGGAGAAGTTTCAAGCTCCGAGGCGAGGTCCTGCTGACCGTACTCGTGCTATCCCCGGTGGTCCACCAGCAGCACCTCCCCGGCCGGCTACGAGCCCCTGGCCTCGGCCCCGGGCACCCAACAACCCTTCCGAAGCCAGGGAAAGGTCGGCGTGCGCAGATCAGCTCAGAGGACTTGGCTGGGGTTTTGTCTCTCCCCTCGTCCCCACAAAGCGAAACCCTCCTGTGCCAAGGCGGAATCTCAGGGCGAGCGCTCAGGTGCTCAGAGGGGCAGGGGCAGCCACGGCACCTTCAGCAGTAGCTGCTCCGGGGGTACGGCCACTTGCTAAATAAATATATCATGGCGTCTAAATAAGTTGTGGGGACTGCAACCTCAGAAGCCTGCTGCCTGGTTGGGAAGGGACCTCAGACTCGGGGCAAGGAAGCTGCCAGACACGCCGAGTCAGAGGGGAGCTGGATGGACAGACATTGCCCCAGCCCTGTGGCAGCGCCAGCCCATGGCTGGGGGGTCACCAGCAACCCCCCCAAACACCGGCGGAGTGTGACGGGCAGCCGGGAGGGGTGGCAAGAGCGGGCGAGGGGCTGGGGACGTAGGAGGGCTGGGAACATGGAGCAGTTCCACCACCTTCTCATTCCCAGCTTACGCCCACTTTGTTATTCAAGAACTTAAAAGCACGGCACTGCTTTTATTTCTTTTTTCAAAGCAAGACACAGAAACAACTTAAGATCTTTCACATTTCAGATGTGGGATGCCGGGCTCTCAGGCCATGTTTTCCAGTTTTCCTCCCCATCCAGAGTCTAGCAACGTCTCCTGCCCCTGAGTTGAGATGACCATCAAATGCCACAAGGCCACAACAGATGCAGATGCTGCTGTTGTTATTTCTGTCGGCATGGGAAGCTGCTGTTCTCCATCTCCAGAACAAGATCCTCCTCCCGCTCTGTGCCTTGTACCGCGGTGGGTCCCGCACCTCCGCCATCCCTGGCGTGCACGGCATCGTCACCGCTGCCCGCCGTGACATTTGGTTCAACTCAAATAACTGTAGCAACAACAACAACAGCAAAAATATCAAGCGATGCTGAGAAATCCCATGACCCGAAGCCACAAAGCTGCTAAACCACACTCCGATCAGCCCTCCCCTCCCGGCCGGGGACTGCAGTGGCAATGCTGGGGTCGGAGGCCGTGCCGCCGGGGGACAGCCAGGCTTCTGCTCGGCCGGGAGCCACTGCGGGGCTGATGGAGGAGGGAGGAGGCAGCTCGACACCACTCCTGGACCCCAGGGCTCCAGCTTTCGGGTTACCACCCGCCAGGTTTAAATGGCATCCAAGCCACCGAAGCCCCCCTTCTGCAGGACTTCCAGCTGCAGGCAAAGCCCTCCTGCCTCCCCCTGCTCCCCTCCTGGGGAGGCTGTCGGGAGAGCTCAGGTTTGCAAAGCACTCAGCTCCAAGAGCTGCCAGAGACGTGGAAGTCTCGTGACAGAACACTGCAAAATTAGGATTTCCCTGGTGTTTTGGGGAACTTCCCAGCAGTGAGGCGTAGGCACCCCGGTTGCAGCTTTTGTCAATCAAGAGCAGCAGATGCTGCGCCAGCCCTCCATGGCCACAGCAGCGAGCAGGAGCACGGGATGGCTCCAGGGCCTCTGCTTTTAAGAATACATTTATTTAAGCCTGGGTATTATTTAGCAATGGCAGGGTTTGGACATGATCTGGACAAAACTGAGCTGCTCTCTTACATGCGCTGGTTTTATCACCAAACACACACAACCAGGCCTTGAGAGTCTGCACAAGGAGGAGCAGCGGCGCAAGTCCCGGGGCTGGAGGCACGAAAAACCAGCAGCAACCCTGCAAAGGCAAAGTAACTCCAGCATATTCCTCACTTCTCCCAAGCGAATCCTCACAGGATTCTGCACCCAGGGAGGTAAGGGGGCACCCAGCACTGCTGCGGACCCGCAGTTTTCTCCCAGCCTTGCTCAGGTTTTTCCAGCTCGCAGGGAGAGCTCTCGGAGGCCAAAATTAACTCACAGTGCTCGGAGATGTGTATTAAGTCCTAACTCTCCCCGATGATGACTAAAGGCTTGGAAAGCAGCGCTCCACCTCGAGCCAAGGGACTCGAGTGACAGCCTGACATCCAGCTAAAGAAACTGCCCGCAGTTATTAGTGGATATATTGAATTTTGCGCTCCGGACCGTGCATTTCAGGGCTGACCTTCAAGCAGCATTACCCGATGGGGTCCGCGCGACACAGAGCAGTAACAAACCGTCCCATGCGCAGCGTCGGCACCGCAGGCTGGGAGCACCCAGCCCCGTGCTGGAGCCCGGTGCCGTTGACTCAGCCGTGACTCAGCCGCTGCGCCCCGCGCCAGCCGCCCCTGCCCTCCTCTGCCAACACCTCCCCGCAGGTGGCTTCCCAGCAGGACTGTCCCTGTCCCCCTGCCATCTCCGCAGGATGCTCCCTGGCGTGCTTCTTAATATTACAATTTTCTAATATTTCTTTCTTTTTCTTTTTTCTTTTTTTTTTCAAAACGCCTAACCTCCTTTCAGCGCAGCACACAGACGACGAGCTGCATGAAGCCTCAACAAGCTGCTGAAATTGCTGGGAAAAAAAGCTGGCTTTACTCATTCGGCGGCTGCCAGGCAGCACGTAGGCTCTCGGCAACGTCTGTGGATGCGGGGAGATGCCGCACGAGCGAAAGCAGAGGGAAGGAGAAATCTCAGGCAGAGAGCTGCTGCTCCCACAGTGCTGGATCCTGTAACACGCAAAGTCTGGAGGCTCACAGCTTTATGCAATATTTTTTTTTTTTTTTACTAAAGATAGTTTATTTAGTTAACTCTGAGGAACCCGAGAGCCAGAATTGTTGCTCTAGAAACCATTTTGAAGGAGATAATTTTAAAAGATGTAGCACTGAAGCCACTGTGCCCAAACCATACACTTCAGGCAGCGCCGGCCAGCAGCACCTCCCGCAGCCCACGCCAAGCCCGTCTCCGCACGGGAACAAACTGGGAGCGCTGGCTCGGGATCAGGGCGCAGTAAAGGCACGCTGGGCTGGAGGCAGGCTGCTGCAAATAAAAACAGATCAAGACCGAAATCGTTTACTTGCTCGCTTTGTGAAGACATCAGCACTCCACCAGCAGCGCGCGCCCCTAACCCAAGGCAAGGAGCGGGCTGCAGCGGCGGCGCCAAGGAAAGGCAGGTGAGATGCCCCACTCCAGCATGAGCGAGGGACCGGGGCAGACCTCTGTCCCCAAACACACACCTCCCCTGAGAACATCTGGGTGCAAATGGTGGCTTAGGGCTACCAAGATGCTGAGGGGACTGGAACACCTCTCTGATGAAGAAAGGCTGAGGGATTTGGGGCTTTTTAGCCTGGAAAAAAGACAACTGAGGGGGGATCTTATCAACACTTATAAACACTGAGAAGGTGGGTGTCAGGAGGATGGGGCCAGGCTCTTCTCAGTGGTGCCCAGCGAGAGGACCAGAGGGAACGGGCACAAACTTGAGCATGGGAAGTTCCACCTAAACATGAGGAGGAACTTCTTTGCTGTGAGGGTGGCAGAGCCCTGGCACAGGCTGCCCAGAGAGGTGGGGGAGTCTCCGTCTCTGGAGACATCCCAAACCCGCCTGGACGCGTTCCTGTGCCACCTGCCGTGGGTGACCCTGCTCTGGCAGGGGGTTGGACTGGGTGATCTCCAGAGGCGCCTTCCAACCCCCACCATTCTGTGATTCTGTGAAAAGCCATGCGGGTGAGGGGAGGTACGGGCGATATGAGCACGCGAGAGACATAGGTTAACACTCGCAACCTGCCAGCGAGGGGACGTGCCACTGCAACTAATCGGGATGAGGATTCACATTTCTGTTTGAACACTTAAAGTGGGGAAAAAATACCCCAGTACAGGCAAAAAGAGAGCTCTCCCAGCTCCCACATCCTTACAGCCAAATTCCACGCGGCTGTGGAACACCCTAGCAAAATTACCCTCAAACAAACACGACGGCCTGTGCGCAGCAGCCTGGGAAGCACGACCGCGTTACATAAAGGTCAACTCCGCAACTGGCACGGCGAACGACGATGTCGCAATCCCACTTCTCCCAAGAGCTGCAATCGAAGTTTAGGAACAGAACAAGAAAAAGCAGCCTCCCCCCTCCACCGGGGACGCGGGAAAGCGGCATTTCTGCCCAGGGAGCGGGGAGGTGTCGGGGGGCTGTGGGGTGGGTGCTCCGCAGCCCCTCTGCTGGTGACAAAAGCCCGTCCCCCGGCAGCCTGACAGCCAGGCACTGCCAGAGGTGTGTCGTTAGACGAGTGCCACGCTGATCACACGTGCACAGGCTCGGGGGCATCCCTCCATCCCCGCAACTTCTGTGCACCTACAACCATGCCTCTACCTGCTAAAGGAAAGCCAGGCCAAGGAACAGAAGGGTCTGAAACACCCCAAGGTTGCAACGGGGCGGTGCAAGAGGGGAGCAAGGTGCCAGTAAGCCTTTTCCCATCTCAAGCATCTGATTCCTGGAGTAAAAGATCTCAGAGAAGAGAAACTGGCTCCTGCTAAGTATGAATCTGCCTCTGCGCGTTTATCTGCAGCTCCCCGCTGCTATCTCCTCCCCGGCGGCTGAGTCACTTCCTCTCTTCTGTCTCCACCAAATAGGTTTGAGAGACTCGCCTACACCTTCCCAGCGTTTCTTGAGCCCAGTTTGTTTTTAAATGCATCTTTGAGCTCGCTGACCACCTCCGGGC
Organism: Rynchops niger; assembly: GCA_013400035.1. Classification (NCBI taxonomy): domain Eukaryota; kingdom Metazoa; phylum Chordata; class Aves; order Charadriiformes; family Laridae; genus Rynchops; species Rynchops niger. The sequence goes on along the minus strand of VXBH01007704.1, from coordinate 399,055 downwards.
CCCCGGCTGTCCTGCGTGCAGGCAGGGAGCTGGGCCGCTGCCGCCCCTTGGCTCAGCCCTGCCGCTTGCACACCCGCGTCCCCAGGAAGGACGGGCTCTGAAGAGGAAGGGGAAGACGTCTCCCAAGATGGAAAGCAGAGGGGCAAGGCAGGAGCCCATGGGCAGCGGTGTCTCAGGGCCGCGCTGCTGCTCCTCTGCACCCTGCAGCAGCCACCGCCTCTCCCCAGCAGCGCTCTGCTCTCCAAACCCCGCTGCTCTCTTTTTAACTCAAGTTTCCTCCTCGATGCCGCCAGCAGAAACATTTCTAACATCTCTACAGCCAGGGAGAGACCAGAGCCCTGTGAGAGGCAGCTAACCGCTGCTGGGGGGGCAGGGAAAGCGAGCTGGTGGAGACCTACCATGACATTTTAGCTGTCACGAGGGTCAGACAGCCCTGAAGCAAGTTTGGGTTTAAATTCTCAACCAAGTATTGGACGTGGCAGAAACATCCTCGACAAACAGCAGCAGCCATGGTTGTGGCTTATCTGCCTTTCCTTGCCCTGGCCACCCTCCCTCCAAAGGGGATACCTCTGAATTTATTCAAGTGGGACGCTACAGCACCAGGAACCGCGCCAAGCGCTCCCCACCCCGCCTGCCGGAGAGCGAGGGAGGATCTCCCGTGTCGGGCTGTCACCCCATCTGCGCCCCAACGGCCGGGGGCCACCCCTTCTCCCACTATCGCAAACCCCCATTAATTCATTTGGGGACGCCCAGGGCAGCAGCGGAATCACCACCCCTGGAGGTATTTAAAAGACGGGTAGGCCTGGTGCTGAGGGACGTGGGTTAGCGGTGGTTTTGTCACAGTTAGGCTGATGGTTGGACTCGATCTTAAAGGTCCCTTCCAACCTGGGCAATTCTGTGATTCTGTGAGGCACTCGCCCATCTGCCTGCCACCAACGCAAACCTGACGCTTCATCCCTGCACGCAGCCATCGGTACGAGCTGTCACTTAGCGACATGAATTCATGTTTTGAAACCTTCTCTCAGGGCAGGGAGTTCAGCAACTGAATTACCACTCGGCGCACAGAAATCCGCAGAAATGCCGGGCCAGCCCCAGGACATGACACCATGTGTCCTCACTGTGGTGGCTGCATGACCCAGGCGGCACCCATGACCTTTTAACATCTGCCCTCCCACCTTCTGATCCAGGGGAGACCGGCCGACAGCTCGCAGGAGCTGACGCACCGCGTCCCACGTCAGACTGCCTCGCACGCTCACCAGAGAGTAACAGCAAATACATCTCTTTCACCATTTCTAAGCATATCCCCAACTTTTAGTCCATTTTGTCTCTTGCCACAATTACTGATCCTTACCTGACCGAACTATTTCCAAATGCAGATTTCCTAGAAATGTACAGAAAAGGACCGACGCAAACCTCTGCCCATAAAGCCACAGCTAAACCCCTTGCAAACAAATAGCATTATTTTCTCCGCGTCGAAGTTTTGCAGCAGCACTTCCCAATTGCTTACAAATCAAACAGCCCGTTCAACGTCTCAGTAGCTACGTGGGGCCACGGTGGCCAAAAGCCATGTGTGTCAGCCTCTCTTCTGCCACACGATGTGACCTGCCCGACCATGGCACAGCCAGACTGAAACACCCACAGCAGCACCAACGCTTCCCTGAGACCAGGCGTGTATTGAGGACTCGTTGCTCAGCCACGCTGCAACCACCGAAGCCACCCTGGCAATCCCAAGACCAGGGGCCAACAGGTCACCTTAATGTCCTTGTGGTCCTGAGGACCACCTGCACCAGCCCCAAGGAGCCAACCTAAACGCTCAAACGCACATCACCGAAGCCACACCTCCAGCCCATCAGTACGGCCTCCAGGCGGTTTTACGTGTTTTTGACAGTACCTGTGTGCACACCCATTGGAAATAATCGTTCGGGTTTAAGACAGCGAAGTACTAAAAATTTAAAGCCCCAAACCAACAAAACGTGGCCGGAGGGGTACGCAGATGTATTTACACAGACATACACGTATATCTCAGGTTTACTTTACGCAGATGCACGCAAGCTCATTTTTTTACTGCTTGTTGTTTTTCTTTTAAAGAGTTACTTAGCTTTATTCTCTTGTTTTCCAAGTTCTTACTAGCAGGCCCAGCACTGCTCCTTGGCTTGTCTAAGCTGCAGCTCGTGAACTGGACTAGATCGCAACAGAGGAGAGCGGACCAGCAGCCGAAGGAAGGGGTGCCCCCTCACAAAGCCATCTCTTGGTCCAGGTAAATACATTACTACGGACGTTAAGGGTCTCAATCCGCTCAGCTCCAGATGTGTACGTGCATGCCACAGTAGTCACCCTCTTGCCCACACGCCTCTTCCCTCAATTAAAGCACGCAGGAAATGGGATACAGCGCTTCAAGATGGATTGCCCTTCTATTGGATACTGTGTGCTCCCCACCAGCCCCAACACTCACGTTTCGAGGGTGGAACATGTCATTTCTGTACCTGTATCCGAGTCCTTTTGATCTCCATTTGTTCCAACAGTGAAAGGCAACTTCCGTTTGGTCGCTCGCTCTTTCACCTCTTTGCCGCCATCGCTCCGGTCCAACTTTGGAGTCTTGGTTAGAGAAACTTTATCTTTATCCTAGAAAGAGAAGAGACCGGATTAACAAGAGTCTTCCCCAGAGTGTGCCCACCTAACCCCCCGACGTCCTGCACCAGCCTCACGCAGTGCTCGTCCTCCCCTTCCTACCGTGGGTTTCCGGCTTTAGGGTTTAGCATCTTGCCTCCATGAAGCTAAACCACCACCAGAGAAGAGCACGGCCAACCACGGCTGCTGCGTGGTGCCAAACCTGCAACCAATTCATGTGAAAACCGGGGCCGCCGAATACCTCGTGTGCGGCTGGGGATGCGCCCGGCTGCAAGGGCAGGGGAAAGGCAGGCTGGGGTGGGGGAAGCCAAGGATTTGGGAAGGGTTTCCCGATCCCAGGCAGAAGTGGGATGCAGGAGGAGTGTGCGCAGCGTGTCCAGGGGACACACAAAAAACGGTGTTAAAGCCCTTTGCTCAATACGGAGAGCTGAGGGCTTCTCCTGGGGGCCTGCGGTATTTCTAGCACCAGCCCAGAGCATTACTATTTGAGCTTACGTGATAACGTGTTATTCTGGAGAATATTCTGGCAGCCGAAAGCCTGAGAACATTACTGACCGTTTACAGGATCAGCACGGCAGCCAAATACACTTAGAAGGTTTGCCTTGGGCAGTCAGCGTAACGATTTCTACCAGAAAGGCCAGTACGGCTCTGCCTGTATTCCATAGGCAGCGCTCCCCATCCCAGAGCAGGCAGGCTCTGCCTGCGCTCCCGCCATCGCCTCCATCACCCCGTCCCTCTCCCACGCAGGTCTCTACCGGGATTTTGAGAAGAGAAGCTACCTTAAAACGAACCTACCAATATTGCATAAAAGCACGGTCGCGGCGCAGACGCTGGCTGAGCGCTCGCTGACCTATGTCTGCTTTGCACCGGTCTCGTTAGTTCGGGCTGGTTTGGATTTTAACGTGCAGCGAGGTGAAGCAGGCGGGTGCCGGCGGCTGCTCGCTATGAGCAGCAGGAAGAAATTTTGAAGAAACATCCCGGCAAGACAAAGTTACCAAGCATTGAGACGGGCAAGATTTTTCACAAGAGCAGCGAGAACTGGTCCGTAACTCAAACTTCAGGAGTCTGCTGAGAATACACGCGGGCTGGAGTCACGCACTTGTGGTTTTTTTCGCATGAGAAACAGCGTTATTTTATCCACTTCTGGATTGAACACTGCGCCACTGCTCTGAAAACACGGCCAGAACGAGCAGCTTTGTGACAGATCCGATTGCCATAACCTCGGCAAAAACCTAGACCCTAAGCTTTAGATATAAAGTTAGATTAAATAAAAGCATCTCAATACATTAAATCATGCAAGACCATCGCTGGAAACTCAGACGAGCCGATCTCACAGAAATTCCCTTGTTTAGAGAAGCCCAGTCATGCTGTCTGCATCAGACTCGGCGCCCTGGCAGGTGGCTCCCGTGCCAGCAGTCACAAGACGGCGGCGTCACTGTGTACACTGCTCCTTCCTCTCCCCGAGTTTCTGTCTGGCCACCAGAACTTCACCCGCAGATTAAAGAGAAACCGTTTCCTCGGACCAAGGGGTTCTGCTCGTGCGTCCCCTTTGCGATGGGCAGCGTGACAGCCCTGCGGCCACACGCCCAAGACTCTGCCCCCGTCACCCGCGCTCCAGTGGGGACTGAAAAAAAAAAAAAAAACGGGTCGGGGAATCCTTTTTTTGGTAAAGCAAGCTAAACAAACCTATCTGACGGTGGCCGTTGTGGTTGGAGGGAGCCAAGGCACGTTCAGCCGTGGGCGCGTAGGATTTCACGTTGGGAGCCCGAGGAAGGACAGCCCTGCTCCAGAGCCCTCCTCGGCACAGGAGCCAGCCGAGCGACGGGACAAAGCCCCGACGGCCAAAATAAACACTCCAGCATTCCGTTTAAACTCTCCGGACTTAAATGCATTTGTCTCATTGTTTCTGACGTGAACAAAAATAGTTTGCAATAACAAATGATGGCGCTCCTACTGCCAGCGGCTGATGTGACCAGCTCAGAGGTGTAAGTAGTGCCAGGGGCCACCGATCATCCCCCAGGAGTGGCCTGTTCCAAGCAGGTAAATTGGAACATCCTTTCCCTCCCCGGTTTCGCACAAGCTCCAACAGCAACGCTACGCTCACACCCCGCTAACCCCGCGTCAGTGCCGAGTATCCAAGAGGCTGCGTAAAAGCACCATCTTCCCCGGGTGTGACGACTGCAGAGATGCGGCCCCAATGCTCCCCTCAAAAACTTCAACTGCACTTCCAGACAACCATCAGCCCAACAATTTTTACCCTTACAAGTCAGAGCCCGGGATAAGAGCATAAAACCAGAGAGGACTCACACCTGCAGACATCGCATCCCAGCTGCTCCGCCATCGGGGGGGCCACGGGATCGGGCACAAAGTGCTGGTGAAACCCAGCACCTTTTCCTGCTCTGAAAGTGCATCTGCGCCTCTCACGCCCAGCACCCGGGGCTCAGGTTTGCCAGCACAGAGTGCTGGCAGCCCTCGGTAAGAGAGGTACTTCTAGAAGATTCTGGGGTGGATCAGTCATAGCCGACGCTTCGAAAATGACGCTTCCCTGCATCAGCCGTCACGCTCGGTGTCTGTACTGCGATTTCCACACCCAGGCCCTTCCAGCAGGCTGTTCCACCGGCTATGGCAGCACTAACGTACTCGTTGCCTGCTCTCGCAGCAGGAGGTCAGGATGCGGCTGAGACCCCGGCCCCCCGCGGTGGGATTTCCTCCACTCCCAGCATTTCTTCCAGACACCAGTTTCACGTTGGGAGCTCCAACAAGAGGTCAATTGTGCCCAACACAAAAAATACGAATCCTTTCATTGTTTGTCACCTTAAAGTAGATTTCAGCTGGAGCAAACCCGACAGGTCCTCTGCTGCCCGAAAAGCACTCTGCCTCGCAGGCAACCCGGCTCTGGGCAGCGCCGCTGCTCTCGCGCCCCACTTAAAAGCGGAGGACGATTGGTGACAGCTTTTTTTAAAACATACCTTCTCTAAAATTCCCTCGATCTTTCCACTTTGCTGCTGTGGTGCGAAAGCCCAAACCTGCAGGCGCGGGGGATGTGCGGTGCCCACAAGCCAGGTCAGCCGCCTGCTGGATAAATGCCCTTCGGGATCTCTGCACGCTCAGGAATAAGGAAAAGTGCAGGACAGGTGAAAATGCAACTTATTCTAGAAAGTTACTGCGATGTTGCTAAAAGCTCCGTGTTGGAGGAAAGACAAAGAAGAGGGGAATTAGGCAAAAACCCTTCCCAGACAAGACGGTGAGCCCGGCATGGAAATGGCACTGGCTGTGCGAATCCCAGCGTCGGGCACGCTCGGGCAACGCTTCGTTTGCATTCGCCCTAACGCTCGGAGCTGCTAATCCAGTAAATTCAGCAAAATTAAATACCAAGGAACCAAGGAAGTGGCGGCAGTCCCGGCACTGCTTTGAAGATTAATTTGTACACTAGCACAACGATAACCTTTTATACTAATTGGAGCAAAGAAGATCCAAACTTCGCTCCCCCCTGGAAAGCAGCGACCTGCTGAGGACGCCTGCAGCAGTTGGCGTTGAAACCACCGCAGAGAAATTAAGGCATCTTGGAGAATCATATTCCTGAAAGTAACGCGCGTTTTCATTTTCTTATTTTAAGCTTTACTTCCCTCATTATTTCCAATTTTGTAACGAAGAATGTCATCCTTTTCTCGAGTAAAAGCTGTTTTTGTTTTTAGGTCTTCTCCTGCTCGAAGTAAGCTCAGGCTCCTCTGAATCAGGTTTCACAAAAGGAACAAATCCAAATTGATCGACCTTGCAGAGAAACTTGTATCAACATCTGTGCGTAAGACAGGCTTGGGGCTCTCCAAGGCCGGGCAGCTCCTGCTGAGGGCAAGAGACAAGTTTGGGGACGGGGGAACTGTCGAGAGCTCAGCAAGAGAAACAAGTTCCCCTTTCGTAGGCGTTAACAAAAGCTGCTTTGGCAAAGGGCAGACAGCAGACCATGACTTCAGGAAAAATCCCCTACCCTCAGGTTATGTTATTAGTAAGATTTACTACATGAATAACAGAACCCACCGCGATTTACGCTCGCTACAGCTAAAAGACGCATCACAAGTTGCTATCAGCCGCCAGGGTTTGGAGCACAGAGCGACCAGGCACTGGCCCCCGGAGGCTGTCTGCCGTGAGATGCTACGTCGCTGTAAGCCACGCGTGCAGCGGATGGACTGGAAGCGCTTCACCGCCTCTGTGCTGACTTCTCTTTACGAGAAAGATCTCTCATCAGCACGAGACCCTGATAGCAATCTGCTGAGGCCATTAATGACATATTCAAATAAAAGCCACTTTTCACCCTCACGCAGAACTCCAGCTGGGCCAGCTTAATGTAGCTTCTCAAGAGCAAACCCAAACACATAGTTCTTTTAGATGCAAAATTCTGCATCCACATACAAACCCACGCAAAGGCATTTCCAGTTCTGGGGAGGAAGAATGTCAGGCACCAGTATAGGTTAGGGGTGGACCTGCTGGGAAGTAGTTCTGAGGAGAAGGATCTGGGGGTCCTGGGAGACAGTAAATTATCCATGAGCAAGCAATGTGCCCTTGTTGCCAAAAAGGCCAATGGAATCCTGGGCTGCCTAGGGAAGAGTGTGGCCAGCAGGTCGAAGGAGGTCATTCTCCCCCTCTACTCTGCACTGGTGAGGCCACAACTGGAATACTGTGTCCAGTTCTGGGCTCCCCAGTTCAAGAGGGACCGGGAACTGCTGGAGCGAGTCCAGCGAAGGGCAACAAAGATGATTAAGGGATTGGAGCATCTCCCTTGTGAGGAAAGGCTGAAGGAGCTGGGACTCTTTAGCCTGGAGAAGAGAAGGCTGAGGGGAGACCTTATCATGGCATTCAAGTATCTAAAAGGTGGGTTTAACGAGGATGGAGCCAGGCTCTTTTCAGTGGTTCCCAGTGACAGGACGAGGGGCAATGGGCACAAGTTGGAACACGGGAAGTTCCGTTCAAATACACGGAAGAACTTCTTTATGGTGAGGGTGACAGAGCCCTGGCACAGGCTGCCCAGGGAGGGTGTGGGGTCCCTTCTCTGGAGACTTTCAAGACCCACCTGGATGCAGTCCTGAGTGATGTGCTCTGGGCAATCCTGCTTTAGCAGGGGAGTGGGACTAGATGATCTCTAGAGGTCCCTTCCAACTCTGAAGATTCTGTGATTCCGTGATTTCCAGCAGAGAAGCTGATCTTGCTTTACAGGACGGGCCGTGCATCCGCAGCCCGCTCCTCCCCTCCGTCCCGGCACTGGGCGCAGCGGGGCTGTGCCGTCGGCGCTCGCACGCGGACACCGAGCCGTCGCCTCTGCCCGCCCGGAGCCGCGCCGGAGCCCTGCCCATGCTTCAGCGCCGACGAAACCTGACTCACATCCCAGCTGCTTATGCAAAGACTCGCATTGCCAACGATGGAAATCCCCCAAAGCCCTTTGTTCTCTCAAAATGAGTTGAATGCATTTCAGGTTCCAACGCTATTAAAAAATAAGCAGCGATGAACAGAACCAGCCTGGGAGGAGAGAAGCCCGGGAGGACCAAGGGCTCCAACACTCGTGCCCCTGGGCGATGCCCCACACCAAACTCCTGCCGTGGGCAAAACGCTGCGAGAGCGGGAGTTTCCCTGCGCTAAACGACAGTCTGTCGTTTCCTGACCAGGTCTCTGCCGCGGGGGAGAGAAGGGTTCACACCCTGCGTTACAGAAAGGGATGGATTTTACCCAGAGAGCACACCGGACGTGGTGGAAACCAAACGCCGGTATCCCTGAACTCTGGGTCCCCTTGTGGCCTTTCCAAAACTAGAGTACAACACACACACACACGAAGTTTCAAAAAGTCTGAGTTTGGGTCACAATCAACGCTGCAACAAAACATTATGGAGACAACTGGAACTGAAGCCCCTTTCCTGCGTGCCTCGGGCCTCCCCGGAGGTTCGTAGGAAATACTACCCTGCAGCGACTGCGGGCTGCGTACCCTCACCGAAGCGTCGGCTCTTGGGTACCTAAGTCTGGACGTTTCAGGCCCCGGTGGGCGGCTCTGTGCTGGATGCACAGCCCGGCACTCGTTCGTAGGGCGCAGCACAGCCCTAACAGTCCAACAGGTTTCGAGAAGAATCGAGAAATAAGGACTACATTCTCTTTTCTGGAACTGGGAGAATAGCAAGGAGAAAAAGCAAAAAACTTTTTTGAAGGGCAAGAAAAATAATGAAATAGGAGCAAAACGTATCCATGTTACTGAAATTATTAAGGATTAAAAGCGTAGCAGTTTTCCCCCTTCTCTCCCGTGGAAGCCAAGTGAGTTTGATCCGGCCTGGATCAGCTCCCCCAGCAAGGCTCCCTCCCTGCGGAACCACCACCTGGGAAAGGGTGGGGGCGAGAAGGCAGCGCCTTCGGCAGTTTTCTTAATGTCTTCTCTGCCCAGTTTGCTCGGCTAACCTCTGCTAGCTCCTACCGGCAAAAACCAGGGGTCAAGTGCTGCTCTGCTCCACGTTCAGCCGCCGTTCCCGCTACGCAAGCGGGAGCATTTGCCCATAAAGAGACAAATCCTCTGCAGCCGCAGCCTCTGAGCACACGGTGTAACCACGCAGCGGGCGGTCCCAGGCACATCAGGAAATGGTTTCGACAACCAATATAATTCTTGCTGCGGCGTTCTGCTCAGCCTAAGTCATGAGTAATCTGCTTCTGGGTACGGGGATCTGCGGATCTACACCAGAAAGGAGAATTATTCATATATGGCGTGCATATTTTTAAGAAACCCTTCAGACGGAACTGGAGCAGGAGGAGGCTGCGGGCAGCCCGCCCCGGGCAGGCTGTGCGCAGCCATATAAGGCTGGCAAGGGCCCGACCGGCCGCCTGGCTGCCTCCGCTAACCCTGGGAGAAACGGCTCCTCGCTCAACGGCAGCAAAGCAGACGAAACATCTCATGCTGTCGGCCACGGAGGGCAACAGAGACACGGCCTGTAAACCGCCTCCCGTGGCCGCGCCAGCACAAGCGACGTCGCACGAGTTAACGGGTCCCTCCCCTGGAAGGGCATGGAGCGGGGGGCAAGGAGGAGTTCCCTCTTATAATTAGCTCTGCAACCGAAAGGCAGCAGCTCGCATCCTCTTCCACAAAGCACGGGCCCTCTGCAGCCAGGGCAGCCTCCCGGAGAGCCCGGCTGTAGCGTCGTCAAGCGCAGAACTCACAGGTTTCCTGCGGCGCTCAGCCCACCGCAACCCCAGGACCGCCGAGCATCCTGCGCCGTCACTCGCCTTCAGAGCCCCAACATATGAAGCTGATGTTAAAACGACTGTTGATATTAAGGCCACATGGAGAGAAAAACTAAGTGGCAACGCAGCTATTGCTTCACCACACTCGCCCTGTGCCCCATCGCAGGCAGCCCCGGTGGGTGCGGGTCCCTCGGTGCGGCTCGGTGCCGGCTCTGCCGCAGCCACTCTCTGCCTTCCCCAGCGAGCCTCCGCCAGCCGGCGTCTGCCAAGCCGCAGGCTCGGGCCTTTGAAAGCGTTGACAAAGGCAAGATAAATTAAAAGCAGCCGCTTGCTTGACAGGCAGGTACAACAGCGTCTGGAAGGAGGAGGTCTAACGACCGAGTGCTTTTACCCTGAGTCACTGCTCCAGCTTGCGCTCCAGAGTTAACTAGATACGGAGCGATCTGCTGCACCACGTCCTTCGGCCGCTTAGGCTGGATCTCAGCTCAGTCCCCGGAGGACTGCAAGTTTTTTCTCCATTGAGAAGAGCAGAATGAAGTGAGCAGAAAGGCTCGTCCCCGTCCTTACTCAATACCACTCTCCGCAGGTCTGCGCTGACGCCTCGGAATGGGAAGCATAAAATTATTTGTGTCCTAGTTATTTAGCCAGCGGGAGATAACTCCAGTTCCCGGCATCCCCAGCGCTGCTCAACAAACCTGCTCTGTAAATAACATGCAGCCTTTAAGCTGGCGCGAGTGGATGAAATAAAATGGGAGCTGATTCATATTATAACTGATCCTCTCCCTCCCGAAGCACCTGCGCCAACATTAAGCTTCTTACACAGCGCAGGCAAAACCCTGTATTTACATATCCTGCGCTGCCGGGCTCAGCCTCATTTCCCAGGGTAAACGCTGGTACCTTCCCGACGCAACAGGGCATCTGTTTCACCTCCAACACCCCTGCTCCTAGTTTTTGTCCCCGCTCCCAGAAGCTCCGGCTCTCGGCACGGCTCCTGAACCGGACCCGTGCACGCCCGGTGACACAGAAAGGGGAACCAGCACGCTCGGTAACCAAACTTCTGCTTGGGATTTTTCCCACTCGTTATTTGTCATTTTGTCAATAATACGACCTCAAGCCTAAGAGGAGTCACCACCATCAACACGGGCGGGGTGGCCGGGGAAGCAACAGAGCAAGAGGCAGAGCATCGCTGGGGCTCGCAAAGCTCGGCTTCAGCTCCCGGGGCCTGGCAGAAACTCCTGGGGGAACGCTGAGAAACTGGACCAAGGAGGTGGAAGGAAAGCGGATGGTATCTGTCTCCGCAGCAGAATACAGCAGATGTAGCTTTTAATTTTTATTTAAAGGTAACACTTGTACACAGCTTTCTGCACAACTATTAAGTGTAAACTACCGATACTGAGAAGGATGAAAAAAAGCTGAATGAGAGGAGGCAAAGCTTAAGTCTGGAGCAAACCAAGAAATCTGGGAATGAAGGAGAGAAGCGTGAACTAACTTATCTTCAAACTCAGATTTCATCTCAGTAACCTCACGTCAAGCCCAGTCAAAACCTCAACACTTCCCATAAAACCCCAGAAGCGGTAATTTCAGCAGAGCAGCTCAGACGCTGAGTCCTGGTCGGGCCACACTCAGAGCCCAGACTTCTGGGCGAAGCAAGACCAGCCGAGTCTGACACAGACGCAGCATTTACAGCCAGAAGAGGAGGAGAAACTCCTCCCTCGCACAGCAGGCACTTGCGAGATCACCGCATTACTTGCTCCTTCCACAGCTTACTGCAGAAAGCCTTAAAAACGCGCAGAGAGAATCTTCCAAAGCATCCCCCCGTTGCTTGGCCGAGTCGGGCCTATGTGGCCTCAGCACCTCCCGGGAAGTACTGCAGCCACCGAGAAGTAAAGTGGACCCCATCAGCTGGCAGAGCACCAATACACAGATTTGATTCTGTTGGTAACAGCCCACGGCAACCTCCTGCCACACGCAATACTGCCACGGCTTGAAGACATCAGGCACAAGGGGCCTGATCGCTAAAGGAAGGCAAGTGAACCAAACACCTTACCTTTTTCCCCGTTTGTTTCTCCACCATGTCGTTGCTGAGAGAGAAATCTTCTGGCTGTGGTGTTTTAGAACACCCACCCTTGGGCATCGTTCTGCCTTCCTTACTTGATCTTCATTTATGCTGCCATCGCTTCATCATCAACCGTCTGTTTAGAGAGAGGAGAAGAGAAGTTAGACACCTCCCAAAGGATCTTCCACCGGGGGGAGGAAGGGTAAGACACTTCCCATGGGGATAAACCCCCACCAAACTCTTCAACGGCAACACCGGGATGGCAGAGCATCTCCAAGCGCCAGGGAAAACCGCTGCTGGCTTCTGCCACCTTCCGCATGGGAAGCGAGCTGGGACCTGCCGCTGCAAACATGACTCGTTTCATGTGCTTAAAATGGATCATGCCCAAACAAAGAACAATATCCCTCCCGTTCTCCATCTACAGCATCCCTGCAAGCCTACGTAAAGCTTCTTGCAGCTCCCAGAGTGCGGGGACGCGGGGATGGACCTCTGGGTACGCGTCCGGGGCAGGGACAGCCCCGCTCCCCTGGCTTGTCAGGCTGAATTCCCAGGCGCTCACAGGACCAACGCGCGCATCAGGAAATCACAAAACCTACTTATAAAACACACTTTTTGAACATGACGCCACAATGAGACACGACCAGAAAACGCCGAGGGGGCACGGCGTTCCCGGAGCGGCTCGCCACGGGCTCCTCACCCCGGCACCGGCGCTGCCGCCGCGCCTTGGCCTAGGTAAGACAATTTGGAGAACAACAAAGCGCTCCCTGCTCCTGCCATGTGTTGCCTGGTTACAGGGCTGAAAAGACAACTGACATCTGAAATACAGCAAAGCATGAGCTGCAACAGGGATCAGAAATACCAGCTGAAGCCAAGGCAGGCAAGGCCTTTTTAGGTGAACAAAAATATCTCCTCTCCCGAGACCAGAGGCTAAAAAGCATCCGTGCAACAGTATATCTCCGAGAAGTGACCCGCATCAATCCCTACAGCAAAGGTCTTGTCGTACTTACGCTGAAACGGCATAAACAGGCACCATTTGAAAACTCTTTCCCCAGCTAATTGCCACCTGACAACACTCCACATTGCACCCATTAACTTCTTATAATAGCGGCTGGGTTTCTGCAGAGCTACAATTGCAGGAAATTGTCCAGGAACAAAGTCACGCAGCACTCCATCACGAGATGGGAATTCTGTGGGCGGGGAGAGAGAAAGAAAACAGAGGAGAGGAGAGGAGCCAAACCCTCCCGCGGGCTCGGGGACAGGGGACGAAGCACCGCGGGCCTTGAACCCAGTCCCGGGCAGCATCCGGAGATCCCAGCACCTTCCCGCCGGGGGCCGGGTCCCCTGGGATGGCTGGGGCAGGACAGGGGGTTATCGGCTAGAGGAAGACTAGCGCGGTGCTTTCATCAGCCTTGTCTTTTAGAAGTTCCCTGGAAACCCCTTCATAATTTAAATGTTTCATTTACGCTTCAGAGGCTTTAGGGCCCTTCGGGTTGGTTTGTGGGGGTGTTTGGGTTGGTGTTTTTTTTTTTTTTTTGTAAATAGTGATGTTGAGCCCCGTCCCAGCCCTGCAGCAGCACAGATTCCCAGACCAAAGCACCGCACACAGACAGTGCTAAGACGTCTGGGCGCTGGCATTTTCAGCAGGAGACCGTGCTTTCCAAGGGGCTAATCCTCCGCCCTGGCTCCTCTGCCTGGGCTGCGGGAGGACAGTTACCCGTCGTTAGGAAGGGAGGCTTTGGGGACTGAGGCCACTTTGTGTCCCCCTGCCTGACGCAGAGACAAGCTGCCGTGCTGACTTTGGGGACCCCCAGCCCGGACCCCCCCAGCCCTTTCCTTTTGGATGGCAAAGGAGGAAAGGACGCGAACTGGCAAAGACACGAGCAGGCTGATCACCCTCCCTCGTTGCTGCAGATGGGAAGCAAAAACAAGGGGGAAAAGTGAAGAAAATTCAGCATACCCACCCAGCATGTCCATAAAGAGAAAATGTAACATTTTCTGTCAGAGTCTCCAAATTTCTGCTCTTCATCACTCCAAGGGCCTGCAGCCCAGCACAAGAGCCAAAGTTCAAGCACCGCAAGGGCTGACTGAAAACAGCACCTTAAAAAGGCAGCTCAGCTGTCCCCGGGCAGGCTCGGCGCCGGCAGGGAGAGCCTGGAGCTCGCAAAACCTGAAGCCAAGAGCGAGCGTCCCTGGTCTCAGCGCTCCCACACACCCAGCCAGGGCTTCACTGGGTAGCAAGACGTCACGTTTCACAGCAGCGTGGTTCTCCTGGCACTGGTGATGCTCCACCAAAGGCACTACCCCGGTGCCCGAGGTGTCCCCTCGATGCCGCACATCGATGGCGTCCCAGGGGCTGCAATTCCTTCCTCTAGAAGTGGCTTCAGCCATTTACAGCCTCAGGAACCTCCCTCTGCCAGCCATCATTAACCAATTTGCACAGTTTAAGAATTTTTTTCCCCTCGGTTTCACCTACTGGTGCTTTTTAAGGTACAGATAAAGGAGAGACAAGCACGTGCCTGGGAGGAGGCGGGAGCCGGCAGGAGCACTGGGTCAGTGCGGAGGACGCGGAGCCGGCCACCTGGACAGATTTACCTCAATATTCACTGCAAATCTAAGAAGTGAAAATTCAGAGGACGTGTCAGGCAACGGAAATTTATTTGCACTTTGCAAAGGATATTAAAAACCAGCAGGTTCACGTATGCCGGTCGTGAGCGCAGGGAGCAGCACGGCTGGGACCAGGGCACGCTCCGCTCCCGACCACCAACAGCCAAGAATTCAAACCACATCGTTTCCAGTGCCTCGCTAAAACCGTTTCACGGCCTGCACGCTGTCAATTTAATTCCCCCCAAAATTCTGCCCGCTCCCGACGTCTTTGGGGCTGTTTGTAACCGGGGTAGGTACCTATTCACGTGGAGCTTCGAAAACCTGTTTAACTGAGAAAAGGCCAGACGGATGCCAGATTAATTCTGCACCCCTTCTGTTCATCTAGCTGACTCATTACACTTGGAAAGCTGGCTGCCTCTCCATGTAAACAGAGCACTGGCCTGTTTAACAGCTTGGAGGGAGTATTACATTTGCACAACAATTACCAACAACGCTCACAGCCTTCGTTTCATTTTTAAGCACGTTTAATAAGAGTCAGAGGGGAGGTACGAATTCCCGGTTTGGAAGAGTTATCCCCAGCTCGCCGCAGCGACGGCGGAGCATTTCAAAGTCGCAAATCTCGGGTTGCAGAACTGCAATTTGGCTTCAGTCCCTCCTAATCTGGGCGCTGGACAAGCCACCCCCTTTTCCAGGACACCCCCTCTCAACCTCACCTCCCTACCAGCAGACAATCATCACCCTTCCTATTTTGTAAACAATTAACTAAGCTCCTTGAACTAGATGATGACACGTCTGCCGCACAATAAGAAGCGGGAGACCGAGTGAGCTCAACGGAATATAATCCCTCGCACTTCTCCGGGAAAACAAAAGGAGCTGTTTACCTCTGGCCGGCTGCCAGCCCCGGCTGCGCGCGCCGCCGTCCCCACGCACGCCAGCCCCTGGCCCGGCCAGCAGCAGCCCCCCCGGCTTTCCCTGGGGAAAGAGCTACGGAGAGGGGGAGTCTGCCCTCTGGACTGGACTGGACACGGCAGCTCCCACCGGTTCGGGATGGCCGGCTCCGGCCAGCGGGTGCCGGCAGGGAAGGCCATGGTGGTCCCGAGCTCCCGGAGTATCACACACAGGAGGTATTGCCTGCAGGGAGAAAGCTGGAAAAGCGGACGCCACAGCCAGCCGGGTCACGCTGCGTGGTGGGGAGAGGGATGACGTCCTCCCAGCCACTGCCTCCCCGCATGGCAGGGGCCGGCAGACAGGGGGGTCAGGGCCCCCGCGGCACCCCGAGCACCTTCCCGAGGGCGGAGAAACAGGACTGTCAGGAGCACGACCAGGAGCGGGGCTGGAGCTGTGCCGCGCGAGGCCGGCTGGGAATGGGAGGGCTCCGCAGAGCCAGCTCCAGCCATGCACGCACACGCACCATCCTCTCCTCTCCTCTCGCTGGGGTGAGGAACCAGTCGAAAATGGTTTTTATTTCGCCCAGGGCATGCCAAGGCAAAGCCACACACCGAGACCAAACACTTCTGTGGAGGACCTCAAAAGGCAATGGTCCCAAAAGGGATGGGAAGGGAAGGGAGGGGTGTCATCTGTCCCTTGGAGCTGCAGGAAGAGGAGGAGGAGGAGAGCACTGCTGGCTCCATGCCCGGTCCCACTGGGTTGACTGGGAGGCAGCGCGGGACCAGTCGCACCCATTAGCCAGGACCGGGCTCGCGGTGAAGGCGATGGGCAAATCGTGATGGGCACGGACGTACACAGCCAACACCGTGCCTGACAGGAGAGGAGATTCCTCCTTCACAAACCCAACAGACCCTATCGCAACCCAACCCTCTATCCCTACGCCTCCTGCCTTCACGGGCGCAGCGAGCGACATCCGTCTCTGTGACAAGAGAAAATGCAAACAGCGCTGAAGTCCTCAAACGCTTTCAGATGTACGTCCAAGGCGGAGGGAGAGCTCTCGCTGGGCCGTCCATCCTGTCCCTCCAACCCTGTCCTCCTGCAGGTCCTGGCTCACCCTGCTGCGTGGAGACCAGCCGGGCTCCTGCCATCTCTTATCTGAAGCCACAACAAATGAGCTCATGCCCAAGATCTGTGCATTGGAGCCTGCCCGTCCCCTGCCAGCTCGGAGTAAAAAAAGATTGTGCAGACGTCTTTAAATGCCAGACAATAAGAAGAAAGCTGGCTGGAGGCTCTTACCCGTTACAAAAAACTCTGGTGCAAGGACGGTAATTAGAGGCGCAGACGTTATTTGCACAAATCCAACACATTTGTTTCGTCTGAAAAAGTTGGAATACGGACAAGTCCCATCGACACACGAAAATTTTCAAACCTCAGGCTCCTTTTGAGGGCCCTGTCCCAGAAAAGCAGGTGTCCTCAAATCTCATGAAAACTGCCTTAAAGTAACAACTCACACAGACCACATCCAAAATTTGATCCCTTACCCCTCGCACTGGAAAGCGTGGGGAGAAAAACAGAAGCTGAGGTCTTTCAACATGCTGTACTCTGCCCTCCTCCATCACCCTGCCGATACCTCTACTGAGACGTTTGCCACCCCAGCAAAGACCATCTCCGAGCTCTGCAGTACAGTGGGACCTGCTGAGTCGGCACTAAAACCACGGCGTTCATCACTACCAGGTTCGCATGTTCAAAAAAGCCACCGTCATTCCGACCCAGCACTGCCCATGTGCATCCTGTTTAGTGCTGTATTACCAACACAGCTCCCAGCTGCTCTTCACCAGCTTTTCCTTTACCTGTTAGGCCAATATAACCCATGATTCGTTCCTAAAATTGCCTGTGAGCACCAGCGGGACCCGCACTTTGAGGAACAAGGAACAATTGTTCTTTGTGCTCCAGCTCGGCTCCGGAAGGGTAAAGTCCATCTTTTTCCACCATCGGTACATAAGCCCAAGAGCAGCAGGAGGCCTGCAAGCCAGCAGGGCAAACACAGGTGCGTTTCATTCCGCAGCCTTACAACAGGCAAGCACAAAGATTAGCTATTCATAATAAGATAGTGCAGCAGGAGGTGCTAAGTCTTACAGCCATTACCAAAACAAGGGAGATGGAGAGGTCTCTGCATCTCTCTGCTCTGAAGGCAGCCGGTTGCAAAGCTGGCCTGCTGTCACACCGGGGGTCACCCTGTTTCACAGCTCCGTCACGCCCTCACCTTCAACTCAACATCGTTCTTTCCCCGGGGGAAGCCGCTGTCTTTTTGTTTTTGACTTTCGAAGGCGGATGTCACTCCTTATCAGGAGTCCGTAGAGATGAAACAGCTTTCTTTACCAATTTGCATGGCTACTCCCCTCCTGTTCTCAAAATTATTACCTGGTCCCCACAACAACAGTCCTTTCTTCTGCCTTTCTCAAATATTTATTTCGCCTTAACCCACGGTGCTTCCTGACCTCCTGATACGCCTGCAACTACTCCCATCTGGATGGATTTGCGTGGGGCTCAGGCAAGGCTTGGTTGCTTTCTCAAGTATGCGGCAGCCAAGTAGAATTAGTAAGATGAATTAAAGCAGCTATTAGTATTTCAATCCTTTGTGAAACAGATGCCCCTTTGCGGTGTTTGGTAGGACCTGCAGAAAATAACGCAAGGGAGAAGCTCAGGGGTTTGTGCACGCGGACAGGCACCCACGTCTTCAAGGGTCACAGTCAAGATGATGCTCAAGACCTCGCTGGGCACCGTGAAAGTCCAACTCCTCAATGGTTCCCCAGCGATGACTCGCTGCACAAAACCATCCCTGCTAACGGGTCACATTGAAACCACAACCCCCAGGCACGTAATCTGCGAGTGCCGCTTCCCGCCCCGGCATCTGAAGACTGGGCGACAGTCTCAAATTATGACAACTCCTCTAAGTTTTTCTACTACACCAAGTGTCACTATTCAACAAGATTGTATCTGGCAATTTCTGCCCAACTGCCCTGTGATTCAGAATACTCCAGCTGGGACCGTTCTTGGGATACAGGAAGGCCAGAATAAAAGCGAGCCCTGACAATACCCCGAAACCACGACCAACCACTCTGCCTGTGTGGTTTCTCCGGGAGCAGTTTTTCCCACAAACCCTTCCCTCAATTATCTATATGCAGCTGCCTCTTGATATTGCTACATTTCTGGATGCCGCTGATTATCTGGTTTCTGGCCAAGGTTACAAAACTGTTGTTTCGGTCGGTTCTCCGAGCGGCGGTCTGGGAGCGGGATCAGCTGCGATGAGGAAAGCTTTGGAGCAGGCGGCTGGAGCCACGCACGGCCCTGCCGCACCGCTGTCAGAGTGGGAGAGCCGCTTACGACACTATTGCCCTCTTGGTGTGGAATTGCAGGATGGTGCCGGATCGCCGGCTCAGACCAAAACCTGCCACAGAGGGAAGACTCCGCACTTCGCCCGTCTCCTCTCTGCTTCGCACAGAAACCCAACTGGGGACAAGCTGCAACCACGTCTGCCAACACAATCATCTACTGGACTTCTTGCACATCAGCCTCCTCAAAATAGCAATGAACTCCACGCGGATTTCCCCACTGCTGCTGCGTATGGGAGGAAAAATATTTCCCTAATTAAGTACATCCCAAGGACTTACACAAAGCCATACCGTGCAACTCCAGAGTGACGGGCAACACTAACTCTAAGCAGACTGCACAGTGCATTGCACAATCATGTGCATTTAAGAGGAAAAAGTGCAGCCCAAACTACCCTGCACAGAGAAAGCGGGACAGAAGTGCATGTTCTGAGAGGTATGAGGAGTGCAAAGCCTTTATCCGTGGCTCATCACGACCTCAGGGGGCGGACTCACTTCACCCACGGTGCTCAGAGCCTGTCCCGGAGGTCTCACCAGCAGGGAAAGACGGGGATTCACCAGGGCTGCTTTATTCTGGCAAAATCTGAACAACACAAATCTGTGCAATCCGCTCCATTCCCAGGACGGTTTGGGGACAGTTCGCCCCCTCCCCGTGCCCAGCAGGGAGCTACGGCTGTGGCCCGCTGCGGTTTGCTCTGCTGAAGCGCAGCTCAAAGGCTTCATGAACATCAGCCAAGCCCCAGAAACCAGCTGGGCCCGATTTTCAAGACGGAGAGACATTAGCACAGACAATTCCTGACTGCTGCTGTCCTTGATTTGATGCCGACCAAATCTCAGTGAACGAAAGGGCAACAGATGAAGCAGCAGCGAGCTGCGTCACATACCCCACCGTCCCGGCGGCAGCCCTGGGACCCCGGCGCGAGAGGCTGGCAGGGTCTGCTGGCACGCTCCGCTCCGTCCTCGTCCGGGCTGAGGCCCCTCCGCGCTCCCCACCTGTGGACTTTCCATCTTCCCGTTCCTGGCACCAGTGACTTGTCCCAAGGGGAGGCTGCGGGGCGAACACCATTCCTACAGAAAGCTCGCGTCGGCTCCCGCAAGCCCCATCTGCTGCTTCGCTGCGGAGGGGGAAGGCTCAGGAAGGCAACAGAAAGCAGAATGCGTTTGTGCTTATTTTCGGCCGTCTGAATTAGCACAGGCATCCCCGTTACATGGCTAAATCACCAGTAACTTTGTGCCTTTTTCGCCTCCGGGAGCTGGGTACCCGCACTGACGTAACGCAGCCGGGCCGGGGCGCAGCAGGCAGGTTCTACCAGCGAGCTCAGACCCGGTCCTGTGAGTTTGGGCTGCTTTAATTAAATAAATACTACATATTCCTAGTGCCTATTTCTGTATATACTTGCATACATGCACACACACGCACGGACAAGCACACACACATATCTAATGTACGTACACACGGCAGTAAAACCCCAAATGAGGCTTTTGCTCCAGTCCTGTCCGATTTTCTGCGTTACATGCTCCAGACAAAAAACAGCTTTTACTACAAAAAAACTACATTACTTAAGCCCTTAAACCCGAGAGGAGACGATGACCGAGCACGTTAATTACACGAGAAATAAAGAAACCAGAAGTATTTTGCAAAAGGTGCCACAGCCTTTGTAACAGGCTCCTTCAAGCCGAGGGGGACGTCCAGCCTGGGGTCTGCTACGACCAGCCTCAGGCAGTGTGGGCTGCGCGGACGCCAGCTCCACCCTCATGAAAAGCCTCCTTGAGCCTCGGCGGATTTGAACAAATGCTTCGGGATGTCCACGTTTAAACTCGCGTTCAGTCCGCGATGTCGCAACAGCCAAGTAACATCTTCTCCCAGCTGTGGGCCTGAAAGCCCATGGTAACCTCAGCAAAACATTTCTCTTCCTCCCTGTTCTTGCACAATTCTTCCCGGTTTCCCCCTCCCCGTCTCAGCATCCTCGTGCCCACTGCAAACACGCAAAGCTTCCCCCAAGCGTGGGAACCTCAGGAGTATTTTGGTGAATTTAGGAGCAAGTACTAGGCGGTGGAACAAGTCTCACACATCACCACTTTCCAGGCAGAGGCCCTGAAGGCATCAGGCTTTGGGGAAAAAGCAAACACAGAACTTCACGGATTTACTTTTATTTGGGATCTGCAAATCTGGGAGTTTCATTTTGGCTATCTTTCTCGTTTTCAGCTGAGGCGAGTGGGTTAGAGTTTATGTTCTACCAATACACAAACCACTTTGCAGCACAACTGGTATTTGTTTGCCATACTAGTGGCAGCTTTTAAATGACAGGGCAAGAACCAAATAGAGGCAGACATTAAAAAATATCCAGAAAAGCAGAAAAACCCAGAACCACTAAGTATCACTCCAGCAGAGAAGGGAAGACAGCGAAAGCTTGGATGCTCTTGATTTTCCAAACTAACCAGAAGACTCCAGTTACACAGGGCTGACATGAGAAGTGCCACATCAGCCTTCCAAACCTTCTATTAACACATCACTCGAAGTTTTATTCACCCCCCGATACTGAAAACACGCAGGAAGGGTAATACCCCCTGACCTAGCGTTGGTAAGAACCCGCCTTCGAGCGGAGAGGTGGAGGTGACCTGGAGGCCCTCTCCCACGGACAGTGCCAGAACACCGCACAGGCTTCCCGCTTCTGACACCGGGCTTTGGAAAACCGGCCTCCTGAACCCCAAACACCACGGCGGGAGATCCACGTCCTGAAAATATCCGAGGCACCTAAGCTAGCTTCTGCTCTGAAGGAGTTTCCTTCTCCAGTAAGGAACCCAGGGCTGTGAGCAGACAGACCTCCCGCCCTCAGCCCTCGCAGGCATCACTGCCCACCACGAGGTGCGGCAGCCAAATCCACCGCCACCACCAAAACCCAGTGAGGGTTTCATCACTTTGCATCAAAGCTGCAAACCCACCGTACTCCCAGCAAAACACCAAACTCACGTGACGTTCTCCCTCAAGATACGGAAAAGATTGATTCACGGCTCAGGCTGAACTGGGAAGCCTGTGAGCGTGGAAGGAACTTGGGGTGGAGGGGGGGAAGTCAAAGCCGTGTAAAGTTTCGGTTTTCTGCCAGGGCAGAGCTCAGGGAAGCCCTGCTTACAAACACACCACGCACCATGGTGCGCGCACGGCACAAAGCCAACGCCGGGAAACAACCGGGCTACGGAGGGGGAAAGGCTTCCGCGGGTTTCTCCTTCTGCAGGCAGGGAGGGGAGGGAGCGGAGGGTCTGCTGCGCAGATTTCTGGGCTGCAGGGCAGCCGCACGCCCGGAGCGGCTCTCCCAGCCGGCTCCACGCGCAGTTTTGAACTGCGAATGCTTCCTCCCCGCCACCGCCGCTTCCCCCTCCCAGCAAAACTGTCACCACACTTTTCCTACTACTTAAAAAGCCGCTGTGGCTCCCCGAGCCCCGACACGCTGATAAGAACAGTGGATTTCCCAGATTATTTCAGCCCAAGCTGGAAGCAGAGCTCCATCTGTAGCTGCGCGTCTGCTGACGAGACCACCGCCACGCTGCTATTTAACAAGCTGTACGACAGGAGAAAAGCTTGCTGTGGCTTCTGTGGGGCTCTGCGTGCTGCAGCCAGCGCCGAAAAAAACCCGAAGCGTGAGTTTCTCCAAGCAAACCACATGCCCTCTGCCGCCGGCTGCCAGGCGTACGGGGAGAAGCACCTTGCCCGTTACCTTCGTCACTTCTGCTCGTCTTGTTTCAGAAGCCAAATTCCCCGTCTGGTTTTCCTGATCCTGGTCCAGCAAGCGGTGCCTCCGCTGCCGCAGGTGCCGGCAGGGTCCCTGCCCACGGCTGCGCCGATGCCAGGAGGCTCACGCCTGGCTCAGCACACTGCCAAGGACCCCGGCCGTAAACACGTAGGAATAAAGCGGCCATCCTCTTCCAGGGGACGGCAGGAAAGGTTTGGGCACAACACGACCCTGCTGCTGGTTTGCCAAGAACCGAATTAAGGTTAATTCTCCACGAATCTGCAACCCTCCTCTCTCCTTCCTCCGTCTCCGTCTCTCAAATTACAGCCGCTTTTGAAGGTGATCCATTGTATATAAAGACATCGGAATGCATTTACCAAACCGAGTATATTCTTGGATAGGGGAAATTCAATTTTCTCTACAAAGCTATTGTTGAATGTGTCATCAGAGCGGGAGTGATGGAAAGCTGTAAAACCGGGCCTGCCTTAACAGATCGTTTCCATAAGGACATGGGCCCCTACCCTTCAAAAAAGAACTGAGATCCCCTCCTGACTTTGGGCCTAATTAAGTAACATGTACACGAGGCCTCTTGTGAGACAGTTCGTTATAAAGCTATTGCTTAAACACTCGCTGAAAAATGATCCAAGTTAAGAGTACCTGGGGCTGGGTGTCGGCAGCTGACCAGACACGTGCCGCGTTGGGAAGCATGAGGCTCTGCAGATGTCCCTGTCACCGGCGGCACACCCCCACCACGGCTCGCCCAGGAGCCCGAGCATCTTCGAAAAGGCAACGTTCAGACAAAACATATGTGTGGCAAGTTGGGGGAAGAAAACCAGATTTCTCTGCCGCCTCCTTGTCTTCCTTAAAAAAGAAAGGTCTGTCTCCCAGCTGCGTGCTGGATTTGCCTGCCTCCCCCAGGCTGAGCAGCCCAATGTGACAACACAGTGCTTGGTAGAAAATCTGGAGAAGGGAGGGATCAAAGTCAGGCTTATTGACCCTGGGGGAGAAAAAGAAAAGCCCTGAGCGAAAGGTAGCCTCTTCCCCAAGAGCGGCCCAAAGCCAGTCTGCAAATAGATCAAAATGACACATTGAGGGACCGGCGGAGCCAAGCCTTGGAGCATAAATCATTAGGATACAGGTAGGAATGGTACAACCGGAGTGGTACTATTTATACCTGGTCCCCCAGGTCTGCGCCAGCCTGACGTGGCTGGCACCTGGCAGACAGCACACGTGCTCCCAGCAGGATCCCAGCAGGCAAAGGAGACGTTTTAGGTCCTGCCGGTAACACCGCACCGAGCACCACACCACCTGCGACCCGCAGCCTCGAGAGGCGAGCGCGACCAGCTTCTGTCTCCGTGATCCGAGGAATAAAACCGTCTCGCAAGCCCCAGGCTGTGCGGCGGTAGCCAGCTCGGCATGCAGCCAGGCCAAGCCTGTGCCCCCCCGCGCCGGGAGGCAGATGCCCGACGGGGTGCCAGCGGAGGGCTCAGCCCCGGGGGGGCCCCGAGAGCAGGACGGGAGTGTCGGGCTTTGTCAGTCTTGGTGCTTCGTGCTCTTGGCTCGGTCCTTTACTGCACGTAGCTGTGCAGCAAATCAGGGTGCAGGCTCAACCTGGCCTACATCTGCGAACAGCTTTTACCCCCCCAGCCAAGCACAATGGCAAGGGAGATGGAAAACACCAAGAGCTGCGGCTCCCACCCCCCGCGCAGGGATGCCCTGCCACCTCCCCAGCGCTTCCCGCGGACCGTGCAGCCTTCCCAGAAAGCTCCTCACCAAAAACAGCCCAGCTCCGAGGACCACTGCCCAGCACTCCCACCAAACACCGTGGCCTGCGTACCACAAACCTCCAGCTGGAGGATACGGGACTCATTACTTAAAGACAAGGGTACGACGTGACACCTGAGTTCACCAGCGGGCTCCTCGGCCGCCCAAGCGGTGTTAACTGTGAGCTCCACAATCTGCAGGAGCGACGCCGGAATTTCAGGGCTTCATTTGGCTGTTTACCGGCTTTTAACTGATTGGCATCAGCAGAGTTAAACACTCTGCATCGGAAAGGGGTTTTACAGCCCGCACACTCCGTGCTGGCTTCGGAGAGAGCATTTCTCATGGCTGGGTACATCCCATCTCCGCTCCGAGCTCTGTTTACCCACGACAGCAGCCCGCTGCCCCGGCTGTGCAAACACCGGCCCGGGGACCCGCCGGCACCCGTACGGTATCGTGGCAACGTGGCTGAAGCCAGCTTTGCAAACTCACAAAGTGTGCAAATTAATTTCATTATCCGCTCTTGCACATCGTGAGGAGGGAAAACAAATAACCTGCCCGAAAGTACATTCTAGTAATTATTAACACGGCATAAGTTAACCCCAGGGGAGCGGGAGGAAAGGCTGGCCGGAGAGGAGAGCCTGGCACTCGCCTGTTCGCTAGAGCGTACAGCACGCCAGTACTTTTTAAATATAAAACCCAGCCTTATGCTGCATTTTGCTCCCTGTTTAGCCCAAGGATTCTTCATTTGCTTGGCTGAACTTACACAGTCTCCCAAATGTTTACCACGTTAAAACTGACCATTCAAACACTTCACCAGCAAAGCTCTTCACTTCCATTCGCTTTTGCTTTGACGTCTCTCCTGCGCCCGCAAACGCTCTGGCGGCACCCACCCCTTCGGCAGAGCTGTCAGGATCGTACGCGAAACCTTCTTTGGCGATGACTAAGGCCCAGGTATGCACCGAGCGTTCTGGCTGCTATTTTACTTTAGATTAAAAACATCCTTCAGCTTAGCAGCGATGCTGGTCCGCACCAGTAATCCCCCTCCCACCCACCCACAGGAGAGCAAAAGCTGAGATTTAATACCCCGTAGCACGCAATAATTTAACCCAGTGCTCTACGGCTGGATTACGTGACCCCTTCCCCGTACTAACGGGCACAAAACCCACGCCGTAGCAAAACACGTGTTTCTGGAGCTGGAATTTTGGCTTGTGGAATTTGTGCAATTCCCTTAATTTTTAGAAATCCTAGCAGCTCCTACATCACCCATGGCAAAATGGCTATAGATGGTAACGAACCCATGTCTCTGCGGCAACAGAAGGTCCTCCTGTACACCGCACCACGCACAGCTCCTCCGCCCGGAGCCAAAGACATCCCAGCCTGCTCCGGCTGCCTCCCCGCAACACGGCACTTGGAAAACACCTTCCGAGGTGCCTGGTTTGGGAGAATTTGGCTTCATCAGGGAAAACTGAGAGGATCTCAGCTTGGAGGAGAGCATAGTAGACCACTAGAAACCTACAGCAGAGCTGTGGCAGAGCTCCAGCAAATCTTAAAGCATTATTAGTAAGCCATTAAGAGGCACTGTCAAGACAGATAGGCTTTAAGATGACTTTACAAGGCAGTTGTCAGGGATTTCAGGATGCACCGGTTGCTGCAGCAGCTCAATTTTCACTTTAAAGAGACTGTTGTGTGAGCACTCTTTTATAAGGGACCTCACAGCAATAAGCCGAGATGTTTTTCACGGTAGCTAAGGTAGCCGCGTTTTAAAGCCCTGCCTGGCATCAGCACGAAGTGCCTGCACGCACGCAGCGGGGTTCGAAACGAATTAGTCAGAGCCCAGTTTGGACGCAGCTCCTGTACAAACCTGCTGCTGGGGAGCGCTCAGCTCCCCGCAGACGCAGCCTCGGGACGGAGCAGCCCGGCCCAGCAGCGCAGATCCACGCCGCAGCCGTAAGCCCAAAAACGGGCTCTTCTGCCCCGTTCCCTGGCGCAGCCGCCCTCCCTGCCCGGCTGCTCCGAGCTGCCAGAGAGGCAGGTCACCAAAGCACCTCAGTCCCTATGCTCCAGTCGTCCCCTCCTTCGTGTTATTTTTTCCAAGGGAAGCGCAGGCTCCATATCCACCAAACTTGAAATGAATTCCCCAGCGGTTCTGAAAGCTTTTTACTCGCCATGTTTTTGAGAATATAAATAGATCCACACAGAAATTCGTTCATGGTCTTCTAATGGCGAACCGGCTCGGTGTGCTGCTCTGCAAGTCAGATTACCCTGAACAGCGCGGGGGCGCAGTGACCTTCAAGGGCTTCCCCAGCCTTCCTTCTCCTCCCGTCCCAGAGACCACTAACGAGCAAGGAGAAGCAGCAGCTCCACATGGGACCTACACGCTCCATTCGCACCACATCTCACTGCCCATCTATATACGCAGAGGTCTCCACTGACCAAACCCCAAGGTATTTTCACATCCCCTCTCTATTTCCAAGCCGTTTCTGCACGACCCCATACGCTGTCGCAACCTATTTTCACTAAGGCAAGTACTAGTGCAAGGATTTGAAGTCACCCATTCCTTTGGCACTAGTTCTCTGGGTTTGTGTTTCATTTTCTCCTTTCTCCCTCCCCCCTCAGACCTCCCAGAACAGGTTTCCCATTACCGCTCTGCACGTCCCATCCCACTGGACACATAAGAGGCCACATGGTTTTACAAGAACAGCTTTAACCAGCACGTTTAACACAGATTGCCGCTTTTTTTTTCTTTTTTTTTTTTTTTTAAATATCATCAGTATAGTTTTCCACAGTGTAAGTCAATATGGAACTAAAGATCATCCATAACAGCATTTCCACTCTCTCCCATTTCAAAGGCGCACTAAACATCACTGAGCACGAAGGCAAGACCCTTATGCCATGAAGAGGGCAATTTTCTGAACTTCTAACGCGAGAAAGTACCTGTTTCTAGTTCTGATGGGCCATAATGTATTGTCCGTAGGCATGCGTGGGCGTGCAGGGACCACGGCAGGCCCAGAGCTGGAAGCAGGCTCTCCGACCTCCCAGCCGGCTGTTGCCACAGCCACGCCGGATGGACGGGAGTCGCGGGGTCTGGGCACTTCACCCGGCTGGTTTCTCTCCCATCCTTAATTTTTTGCATCTTCAGCACGTGACTCAAGTCTTAAACTGAGTTTTGTCCTCATTTTAGTGCAAGTTAAACACGCCGCTGCCATCAGCCTAAGGGTGTGAGTCACAACCAAGCCTGAATACGAAGCAATTTGTTTAAAATTCAAGGGAAGACGTTAACACCTCAGTACAGCCCAGGTAAAGTCTATCTCTACCCCATCCCACCGAACTGCCGCGCTGCAGCAGCAGCCCATCAGCCGGGGCAGGTGTGCCCCCAGCCAACGGAGACCCCACTGCCGGCGCTGGGAAGCATCTCCAGCCCTGCCCATTCCCAGCAGCTCCCACACAGGGGGGGCTTCACTTTGGTGGTGTTCCCCACCAAACCCACCTTCTACGCAACGGCAGCAAAGGGAACACTTCCACCAAGTCCAAAAGACGAAGGGCGAGGAAAACTCTAAGGGCAACTAGCCCACCACACGCTCTGAAACGCTGTTCCTTCCCAAGTGGTCAGGGCAGGCTCAGGTTCGGAAGGACAGCTGAAGGCAGAAATTATACCGGGCGGTGTTTTCTAAAAAGTGGCATTATTTATTCACTTTAGCAACCCCTAAAAGTCTTCGCTACTCTGACATTTTCTGGCTCTGAGTTCCGTAGGCTTTACATTTTTTTCAGGGCTAAATTCTCCCATACAATAAAAGGCAAAAATAGAAATGTTGTCATACTTTCTCTACCGCTCGCCTCTGATGGCTACGCTGTAAAACTATGACCATTAAGAAGTGTTAAAAACTTTAAAAAAAAAAAATAAAATCTTACTGCGGAGTTAAGTTTGCTGCTGACGGCACGCGGGGCCGTTACACAAGAGCACAGGCTGCAAACAGAATCATGACACCTAGTAAAGGTCAGACCCACGTTATTTACTTCTGCATTTGAGGTGAGGACACGACCCAAGCCGTCTCTCGTTCGTCTCCTTTAAACTGCACAAGCCCCCTCCAGCCTCGCGTCCCCTGCTCCGCGCTTCTCCCGGCGTCCCCGCCCGGGGATCTCACCGCGATACTCAATTCCTACAGCAACGCTGCAAGTCTTCAATACGCTTTCCAGCCTTTCTAAGGACTTCCTACCCTACTTTCTTAACAATTACCTGCTTTTCAGTAAAACGGTGGTTTATGACGTTCTTTGTGAAACAGCGCTATGGCATCTTCCTGCTTTCTGTCAGCCACTCCAGTGTAAACTCCTCGCTACCAAGTACATCAAGGAATTTATCTGGCTTTAAAACATTTTTCCCATTTTTTACGTCCAGTTCTGCAGCCAGCCCGGTTTCCCTCTGACGCGCCTGCACACCGCGGCGCAGCGGGCGGCAGCGAGGGGCAGCCGCGGCCAGAACAGAAAGCCACTGCTAACGTCCAGCAGCACTTCCCTAAACCGCGTTCTGAATTAACACCGGATCTATGGGCATTTGGGTGACCGAAATCACCGTTACCACTGCCTGCCTCCGATCGACACAGCCCCGCGCCTCCATCCACCACAGCTCCGCTTGCCGAGCATCGCTTTTGTCAAACCACTGGCCGAAGACACCCCACCACTTGCCATCTCATTCCAATCGCGGGGCCGGCCTGGGTTGAAAATCCCTCTGCAGTGGAGCTCCTCCGAACTGTGTCAGCTCCTGGACTTGTTTTTTCGGTGGCTGGAGAGGCAGGATGGAGATGGCACGTGCCAGCACCACCTCGACACAGCTCCGAGACCCTCTCGTACTCCCAGGCTTAGTGCACGGACACCACCAAGGTACTGATGGTCACAAGAGCCGCGGCTCAGAAAGGCAGCTCAGTGTGGTGGGACTTGAGGGCCGGGTCCCCAGCCCACACTGCCCGGCCACTTTGTCACTTGCCAGAGGTCAAGCAAGCCTTCACAGAAAGATAGCACGAGTGACGAGACTCCTTGAGGCCAGACATCAGCTACAACTGGCTTAAATGCCACTCGCTAACAAAGCCGTCCGGCGGTACTCCACTGCTGGCTGCTGCAGGGGCTACCAGGGGCCACCAGAAAAGAAATGGACTTCTGGAGCCTCCTGTCCCAGCCATGGCGCCTGTTGCGTTTCAGACCTTTCCTGAGGCCATCCCAGGCAGTGGCGCAACCTCCTGCGCCTCCCAGCATGGTGGATCACACGGTCCAGCTATTCCGGGATTGCATCGCTCGGTGGCTGCCTCCCGGTGCCCAAGGGGACAGGCCCAATTCATTTTGGTCTCTATAAACCCTTTCACCTTAGAGCCTCGTGACGGAGAGAGATTAAAAACGGCTTTTACAACACAAAGCATAATTGTTTACTTTAGGTACCAAGCAGCGGGTCTAAGGACAAAATGCGCATTTCCCGATCTTGGTACTTTTTTGCAAGCAATGGTATGTCTCAGCCGCCTCCGGCGCCCCTCGCTTCACCCCCAGCCCCCACCAGCAGATGCTCTGGGGACCACTGAGTCATTCCTGCAATCTCCGTGCTTTTCTGAGCCCAGATATTCCCTAACGCAACCGGCTCCCACCTCTCCGCAGCCAGATTATCCAGGCTGGGATAATCCGTGGTGCCGAGGCCGGCCAGCTCAGGGCTGTTCGCCGGGCACGGCGCGGCACCGCAGCTGGTTCCGACACAGGGGAGCTGTTTCCATGTAGCGCCCGGCCTCGACTAATCCATCCCGCAGGACCGGAGCTGCCGCACGTGGCACACACGTGCCTGCCCGGCACTGCCGGAGCCAGCAGCTCCCGCGGCACAGGGACACAGCGTGGGATACCCACACCAGCGCCGGGTGCCAGGCTGTGCCAGGGCTGCGCAGGAACCGGCGCCGGTAAGAGGGGCAGCGCTTCACCATCGCTCCGAGCCCCTGCAGGACTCCTACGCCATGCACTCGGCATGTTCCATGATACTGGGATATACGGGATCATAGAATGGTTCGGGTTGGAAGGGACCTTAAAGATCATCTTGTTCCAGGGACACCTCCCACTAGACCAAGGATATTTTGGCATTGGAGTTACAGCAAAACGTGGCTAGGATGGAACGACAGCGAATAAAATGAATCCAGTATCCTCCTACGGATCACTTTGGACAAACAAACCACGCAGGAGACGCTCCCCCGTTAGCCATTTTTCCCTATTTCTGCAAGGATTTATCTGAGTCTCTGTTCCCCACTTTGTGATGGATTAATTTACTCTGGCACTAGATCAAAAGGTGTTATCAAAGGAACAAATGGGGAACCCCAGACCGCTTTCATAAAAGATACAGATAGTTCCCAGCGCATCCGAGCTTTGTTTGAGGCTCTTGATGATGACACTTTGCAAAGGTTGCTATAAATTCCAGGATTTTATGCTTACTTCATGCACAGCCTTGACTTATAGCTCGTCTGATACAAGCTTCTGCAAATTCCTCTAACGTGCAACGTCGTCCTGCTACAGCAATGCAGAAACACCAGCCAAAACCTCTCCCTCGAGGCCTGGCTGTCGTTGAACAGCAAGGAGTTGTTACACGGGCAGGTCCGTGAGCTGGCGTTGGGCGACGAGAGCACCAGGACAGGCAGAAAACGACAGGGAGCGCACACGTGGGCGCTGAAGGATCCTGACCTTTCTCTGAGCTGCCTCAGCCTGGGCCTTGGGATGATTCCCCCTCCTCGTCCATCGCCACCGAACAGCCACAGATGCTCTGCCAGGCCTCCCCCTGCTTGGGCTCAACTCCCTTGCTGGTTATGGACTAGGAAAGTTAAAGAGTTAAAGTTTCTGCATTTGTGCAGGTCAGTCCAAGGAACTGCCCGTTTTCTCACATTTTAAACTGCACAGCTATACCGCCAGAAGCGCATCCGAAAGCCATTCTTAACTTCAGGCGAGGACAGAACGGCACCGTTATTACGCCATCAACCCAAAACATCTGTCGTGTAGCTGCTACGGTGTTTGTGACGGTCAGTAACAGGGGACAACACGCACAGACTAAAAGAATACGTGAAAGGCTGCAAAACTGATCTGCTGCAGGTTAATGCTTACCTGCAGCTCTTAGGAAGACGAGCAATATGGCACACACAGAGGCGGTGCCGGGGTGGTGAGCTGGGCTCGTCTCAGGGGAGCCCCTGTTGCTCCCCCCATCAGCCGGCACCGCGCGGTCCCTCTGCTCCAGCAGCCCACGCGGATGGAGGCGGCAAGGACCAACCGTTGTTTGGAGCGGGTTTTACCTCGAAAAAGACAGGCAAAAATAGCTGCGGACATCACACGGAGCTGCTCTCCATCCACCACGATTTTTGCAGATGCTCCACTCTTGGCTAAGATGTGAACCGGGAGGTTTTTTTTCCTTGCTTTCTAAAAACCGATTCGGGAACGCATTTACGTTCGCAGCGAAACGTGCGGGGCGGCCTGGCTGTGCAGAAGGAACAACGCAGCACTTTGCAGGAGCGGTACACGCAGCGCACAGACACCCAGCAAAACGCATTGATTAGGATGGGGCTTTGCATGCTAATTTCCATTATAACTGTTCCACCCCCATTGTATCAGGGCCGGTGAATGGCGGCATTGTCTCAGGGCAGGGCATTCTTCATACCAAGCCCCTGCAAATGGGAGCCCTGGTGCTACGTAATAACAAAAACAAAATCCCAGCAGAAGTCCATTAGCATCCAAAGGGCAGGAGCCTGAATGCATCAGAAGAATTCTTTGAAAAGTAAGAGTGAAACGAATGTAATAAAATGCTACTATTAAGTGATACTCATTGTCCAAATTAAACCATCAGAAGCAAAGACCTTGACTCCCGGAACGTATTCAGCGCAGCACAAGCTGCAGAGCTCGGCAGCAAGGCTAGTAAGAATTTTAAGCCCTGGACTCGTCCCAAGTATGGATTACTTGATTTCTTCGCGAGCACTTGGTCACACAGAACTATATTTAGATTCCCAGAATAAAAGCTCAAATCTTCAGGAGGGCGTCCATGGCTGCGCACCCCACGCACGCGCAGATCCCCGCTGGCACCCACACCACAGCGGGCCAGGAACGGCAGGAATTATTACATGCCCCACCACGGGAGCAGGTTTAAGACGACAGAAGAGAGCCCAGCACTCTTCAAAAAAGCCGGGCTGAAAGTAAGACAGAAGACTTCTCGACAAATGGCGAAACAAGCGCAACTTTTCCCTCTTTCTGCAGACGTTGGGAATGTGATGGGTGCAGCAGCACCGATGATCGCAGACCTCTCCGATCAAGGAGTGCCTGTGCTCCTCCAGAGCAGACGAAAAAATCACAGATTTCTCCGCTACCGCAGAACATGCAGTGCCATTTTAGAGTTATGAGTTGGTTTGCTGGTTCATTTATTTAAGGTACAATTCCTAAAACTCCTATACGCGGAGATAAAGCGTCAGCTATTTGTTGCTTCTTTAGTTTTTCTATGGCCACAGCAGATCAACAGCTTCCCGGAGCGTCCAGGCAGCGGCCCTGAGCTCTGCCAGCCAGAGGAGCGAGGAGCCGACCCTGGAAGCGTCTCTCTCGGCCGCCCTCACCGGGGTCCAGCGCCCTGAAGCAGCTGAACCAAACCAAAGGGACTGGACTGTGCTTCCCCTGCTCAGGCCCCTCGCTCCCAAAGCCAGCCCACAAAACTCACCTCCGGGGTTTCAAAACCTATTTGGTTCCATGTCTTCAACCCACCGCCCAGCTGCCATCTCCTTTTCCCAGAGGAGTTGGCAGTGAATTCACACGCCACATGTACCCGGGGCTCTTCCCCACCTGCCTCCCAAACTCTCGCTGTTTCAATCCTCTTTTTACCCCTTCGCTCATCCCGGAGCCCAGGACGGCTGCGGGGATGAAGCACAACGTGCTCCCACGCAACTGCACAGGCAGCACTAAGAGCAGCAGCAGGCAGGTCAGCTACTCGCAGTACGATAACACGTCTCAATGCACCATTTTTTTAAAAAAAAAAAAACCTCTTTTCTAATTCTGCTCAGCCTTCAAGCTCTCGCCTTCGGTGACAGCCCGCGGCTGGCAGGCAGCCCCGGCCGCAGGCACGCAGCTGAAAGAACAGCTTAGGTAGAGGATGCTCTGCCCGTCCTCCCAGCACGCCGGCTGCCGCCTCGGCGCAAGGTTCTCAAGCACTTTGTTAGCAGGGGCTCACTGTGCGAGGAAACACAAACATCAAAGCAGCAAACTCCAAGCAAGTTAATTTGCCCAGAGCAGACGAGCTGGCCCAACCAAACCTGCCAACTTTCCTTCTGGTTTACAGCATTTTTTATTTTTTTTTTTTTCCCCTCTGGGGAGTTACGAGATAGGCTCCAGCTCCTGCAGCTCGCACCATGTTTCGGTCTAGAAAGCGTTTTCCTGTTTTATCCTACGTCAGAACAAAGTAAAGGGCTCACCCCTACGTTTTACAGCACGATGGGACCGGTGGGGATCACAAACAGATACTCATCCGAGCTGCTCAACACGGGCAGCCCTTTGGGAAGCCACCTGCTGTGCCAGAAGCCAAAAGGTGTGCAGAAGGAGCCCGGCGCGCTCGAACGGTGCTGGGCTGCTCTCGAGAGAGGGCAGAGCACAAGCATCTTGTTGAAAAGGCCATAATAGATAGGACCAATCCTCCCGCTGCTTTTGTGCGCGTTAGCCTGGCCCCAGGACAGCACAACAAAGTCACCCCAAACATCACTGTCACATTTTTAATGTCACTCTTGCAAAAGGAGAGGCTAGCAAATAAAAAAAAAATCACTTGAAACGAACCCTAGAAAATTAGAAGGTTGGGAAAGTGTGAAAATTTTATATAAGCAGTACAATTTAGTAGTCAAGGCCTCCTGGAAACACGGTTGTATTAGAAAATTGCTACCTCACCGCAGCGTTTCCCGTACCACGCTCCAGCACAGAACATTTCACTTAGTTTCTTTTCTATATCGCTTCATGAACCCTACATGTGGACATTTCAAGACAATGCCGCTGCGGTGCCCCGACACACAGGATCTGCATATCAATGTCCCCCCGGCCCCTTCAACTCCGCAGAGAAAGGCCATAATCTGGGTTTTGTTCCCGGCCTCTCAGCCCCGTGGAGCGGGAGCCAGGTTACGCCACCTCTATTCACCCTCCCCAAGCCCTGGGAACATCTCTGTAGCCCAGGACAGGAAAGCTGGGGGAGGAGGAGGAGCAGGGAAAGGGCCCGAAGACAGTTCGGGGGCCAGGCTTGGTGGAAGGACGATGCGCTCCGTCACCCTATTTGCTCTCCTTCTTCACGGAAAACCTCCGAGGGGATCGGTACGGACCCTGCGTGTGGAAATGCACACAAGACCGCAACCAGCCCCAGCCGATTCGTCCAAAACAGGCCACTACTTGAAAGGAACGGCCCCACCAGAAATCACAGGAGCTGGTGCACTTAAGCAGGAGGGGGACGTTCAGCAATGCTGGGCTCTGCATGGACCAGCTCGGGCAGGCAACGGGGGACACCTTCCAGGGAAGGTCCCCACGCTGCCCCAGGCACACGCACGCTCCAGACCCGCGCAGGGCAGTGTTTCGTAGAGTCGTTTAGGTTGGAAAAGACCTTTAGGATGATTAAGTCCTTGCCATTCTGGGCAGGAGTAAGGCGGTGCCGGCATGCTGCCGCACGGCGAAAGTGACAGATACCGGTTCACCCTGCGAACGGACCAATGCGTTTCCGATGAGGCAAGTGCCTTCGCACACCCCTGACCCAAGCGTTTCTCCCACGGTCAGCCATTAACGTGATTTATATTTTGGGCTAAAATTAGCCACCCAGGGATGTGCTTCCCCCACCCGCTCCATGAGCCAAACCTCCTCGCTCCAGTGGGGGACAGGGGCTGTTAACGAGGTTTTACTTCTGTAGACGAACATCTCCCTTCCCACTGACCGAGTCCAACCTCCGCCGGCACCCGGAGAGAGCCCCCGACGCAGAGACCAGGGAAGGGAATGAGCAAAACCATCTTTTCGGCCCTGGTCCTTGCAAAACCGCACGCTGCACCGCTACTCGCACGCAGCTGTTCGCCGTGCGCGGCTATTTTTGCACAGCCTATAGAACAAAAATATAGGCAGCTACGTTAGGTGAAGGTTTGCACTGTTTCACGGTGCGACGACAGCCAAACTAGGTCAAGCCTGAGCCAGTATCCTTTGAAAAAAGGGGGAAAAAAATATAATCAGTGGGAGAACAGCGAGCTCCCAGAGACGAAAATGTTTGCTATCATCTAAGATACTGAGCACTAGATGACAGGGGAAGAAATACATATACATATCCACATCTTTTTATAGTTTAAATGGTAGATTTTTTTTTTTTTAAAGGACACTGAAGTACCTTGGACTGGAAAGATTATTTCATACACATTTTATGCACCGACTTAAGCCAAAAAGGTGTTTTCACCCATAACACTCTTAAAATGTAACCCGGTAGCCCACTCTCAGTGCAGGCTGTGGGCAACTTTGTTTTATTTCATGGCTTCTCCGCCATGAATAAAAGCTATTCTTCTGCTGCACTGACAGCAGGAGCCTGGCAGGTAACAGGATCCCAGTCCTGCTGGTAAAGGCAACTCGATACCGTTCCCTAAAAGGGGAGAGGGAGGTAAATGACTTTAATTTCTATTAGAGAGGACAGACTCCCACTAGAGGGTCTTTCTGTAGGAGCACATCGCATCTCGGAAGCTGGACACCTGAAACGGAAAATGTGGAAATGGAGGTGGCGGGCGGCCGTCTCCTCTCGGGAGGGGTTTCTGTTCACCCGAGAAGCAGGCGGTGCCGGGACGCGCCAAGACGTACGGGCTGGTGCCTCCCAGTCACTGCGATGGCCTCGGGACAGGTCCCAGTTTAACGTGACCAGTGAACGGGAGACCGGGCAACCCGCTGGCTGCGAAGCAACCGCGCTGGGGCTGCCGCCCACGGTTGTGCTCTGTGTGATCTGCAGGTTTTACCGCGCGACGGGACAGGCGTTAGGCACCTACGAGACAGCAGTCCTGCCCTGGACTGCCACCCTCTGCCTCCCAGGGCGGCAGCAGAGGAAACCCCAAACGCACTGACACTGCACAGGCTCACGGAAATTAAGAACCGGGTAATTTTAAACGCTTTCTCAGTGAGACATGTTCTCGGAGTTAGTTAAACGTGCCAGATAAAGCCTCTGTTCCTGTAAAACCTGATGCACGATTACCAGTTAAGGCCAACATATTTACCCTAAAATTGGGTAATATTGTTTTATGGTCCTTAATAGTTCAAACCGACAATGCACGGCTCTGAACAGACGCTGCCGAGCAGTTTCTCAGCCTTTCATCAGGACTGCGTAGGCGTTGAATTCTGGAGCTAATCACCTTAGCAACGGCTCTAAACATATGTGCAGTGACATCAGCTGATTTCTGCAAGCTGTAAATAGAGGATAATAGCACGAAAAAATTCTGGATTAAAGCCAAGACCTAAAAAACATACTATTAAAATACCGCCTGTAATTCAATGTATGCAAACTCGTTTGCATCCCTGCTCCCCAAAACCTGTGTAATTACACACCTACCAGCACAAGTGGTGATTGTCCCGCTGCCGGCTACTCTCAGTTTCAGAAATTTCCCAGAAACGAGAATTTAGTCGAAATCCTTCTCCAAACTTCATTTTAAAAAGCCTGGAGAAAAATCTGCAGATAACCCCGCAGAGCATGAAGTCAGGCTGAAGGAGACCTGCTCCAGCCTACAGCCCCGTGTTTAAACCAGTGAGTAACAACCTCAACTTCGGGGAATTACTTGTAAATAAGAAAAATAAACAACGAGCTCGCGGGCTGTATCACTGACTCACGCAGGAACTATGAGCAGGAACCGTGGCAAACTCCGCTTCGAGGACGTGCTGCCAGGCCCGTGCCCTAAAGAAGAGTTAAAGCAGCATCAGGCACGAACAGGCAGCGTGAAAGGAGCATACTCTGAATTACCTCATGTTTGGTACCTCATTAAGATCTTAAACTGTCCGTTTAGGGAGTCCCTCAACCAGCCGTCAGCGTAAGACACGAGGACAATATACTTTTTGTTTTCCTTGTTTCGTGGTGACCCATATTTCTGAGGTCTGTTGTGCAGGATGTGACCCGGCCGCCTAACGAAACCGTTGCGGTGCCTCCATGTTAAGCTGGCACGCTGGGCGGGAGAGGGAGGAGAGGGGAGAAACGGGCCTAAATAGGATTTTCAAATGTCAAAAAAATATCTTTAGCAGGCCCATTTGCACAGAATCTTAGCACTCGCTGAACTTGAAAGCAAAATTTGCTGTGCACAGAACACAGCTTGCATGCTAAGCGGACCCGAGGAACGCTGCTCCTGCAGCACAAAGCCGCCCGGCTCCTTCCCCTTGCCTCCGGACGACAGGAGGGAAGGCAGAGTGCCTTGTACATGAGGGAGAGGAAGGTGCCAGGGGATTTGGGGTGCTGGGGCGGGACTTGGCGTCGGCACCCACCACGTGCCACCCCTGCCTACCGAGGTCCCCCGGGTGCAGCACGGGGCGCGTTTCAGGCCACCTCCCCGGAGACCGGCGCATCAAGCTCGTCTCATTTGTGAAGCGCCCTGAATTAAAAATAAAAAATAATAAGGCTAGGGAAACGGAAAATGCAAACTTGACAGCTGCATCAGAAGAAGGATGCAGCACGCAGCCAGAAGCAAGAAATTCCCCCTCCTTTCTTCTGTGCAGGGCTGGGGTTTTTTTTCTCTGTCAATTAGAGTTGCAAGGAAATTCAGTGAATTGAGATCAGCAGTGTTAATCGTTATTGCATTTGAATTTAATTAGCATTTTTTTTTTAACTGCAGGTAATTTGCAGTGCCTCACCTAAACGTGGAAGTCGGGTAGAGTGCCTTCTGTTCACTAGAAAACCACCACACCAAAGACAATCCTGCTATTTGCTTGATGCCTTTAATTTCTGTAATCCATGGTTACCCGTTTCGGCGAGACTGCCATGGTTACTCCCCTGCTCCTTTTATCAAAGGCTCCTGTGTGCGTCTCGCTGGAGGTGCTAAGAATAGCAAAGCCCCTTTCCCGAGCGCTCGGTAAGGTGAGATGCAGGGGAAGGATGAAGTTTCCGAGAGCGCCGGGGGAGAAGGGGACGGCGCAGAGCGGGGTCGGCCGGCGCGGACCCGGCCGAGGGACGTCCCACGCGATGGGGTGCAGCGGCATCTCCTGCTTTCTGCCTTTCTGCTGTCTGCAGGAGCAGAGGAGTAGGCTAGCCGTCTGCCCCCAGCAGATCTCTAGGATGGCTGTTTGGCATCTTTNTTGGGAAGTTCCTCTCCACAGCTTGTACACCTCAGAGCTTTTGGAGTCAATCTTCAGAGAGGCCCTAAAATTCTGGCTCGGCATGAGAACCGCCGTCCCCCGGGTCCAGCCAGCACATCTCTGGGGCCAGGCTCCTGTCTGGCAACGAAGTGACCTGTCACCATCACCCAAGAAAATGACCGATTCGGTCACGTTGTTATGAAAGAGACACACTGAACAGTATCTTGCACAGGCTGAGCTCGTTTCCCAGACAAGCATCCCCCGCTCAGCCAGCTCTCCCAACTGGGGCTGGCCAAAATCTTGAAGCACTCTGAATGCTTTTGCCAGCTCTGCATCCGCGAGAGGTAACGCTCGCTGAGATGCTGCTGAGCTGGGGAAGGCAAGGCAGAGTTCTTGGGATGGGAAGAAGGAAACCTGGCACTGCTGAATCACCGTCTGCCGGGACCAACGGACAATTTAAAATATTTTACACATTACTGCCCTACAAAAGCCTTCCTATGTCCAAAGCATTTGCCAATCTAAGCTGAGAACACCTCAAACCTCTGCAAGGATAAGCATGCTCAGCAGCTGAAGGTAACAGCCGTCACCTCATCATCTGAAGACTTTGGCCCGATAACTACAAGGTCCCGTCAGAAGCACGTGCAACGCTGGGATGCTGATGCAGCTCAGCACCCCTGGCAAACACCTTCCATGACTACAGCCGGTCCTGCCTCCTGCTGGGTCCCGCTGCAGGGCGGCTTCTGGGTGCTGTGCTCGCTCTTACAGTATCGGTGGGAGGCGGACAAGAGACCACCTGTCTCTGAGAAGGGCACAAATAGGCTGGTGCCAGCATCCTCACGGGCCTTGCAGCCCTTGGCCTCGCCACGGAGGAGCCCAAGAGCCCCCTGGGACACGCGAGCCACCTCGCAGCCAAGCAGGAGCCTGCCCCGGGCAGCCCCGCTCCCCAGCAGCAGTGACCCACACCTGGACTCGTCTGGAAAGAGACAAAGCTTAAGTACAAGGAAAACTTGATGTTCAAGGATAGCTAAGAAACCTCAGAAAACTGCACGAGACGCACGCACATTCCGCCTCTTTTCAGGGTCCTATGCCTTCAACAGCAAGTGCTCAAACACCTTATGGAAACTGGCGCACGCGTGCCTGGAGATAAACAACATCATGGGCCAGGTAAGCTAGTTACTCATGATTTATCACACCATCTCCCCATCTAATTGCATAGCTAAATGGTCAGTCATTTTAATCCACCGTAAGCAGCTTATGCTTTCTTATGTAGCTCTGCGACATTGCTCACTACCTGACTTGGAAATAATAATTCTTTAAGTCTTGCTCTAGAAGGTGTGAAAACCACCGTTTTCACAGTAATCCTGCACAGATTTTGAGACTTGTAAGATGCACGCACAGGACAGACGTCTCCTGGAAGAGGGTCCCGAACCTCTACTTCGTACTCAGTGTTGAGCAAAGCAGAGGTGGGTTTTTGGTTTTTTTTTTTGAGGCATCACAGAAGAAATTTTCCGCCCAGATGCAAGCCCTTGGTGCCAGTGTCTATAATGTCAAAATGTGTTTCTAATCGTACCTTGAACCAGACCCTTAGCCAAAATCTGTTCCTTATCTTCTTTCAACAAATTAAGCCATCTCCTGCCATACCATTCTGGCATTTTATTTCTCCTATACACGAGGCTGCTTGTACTCATACTGCCGCGTCCGAGAGCTCTCCTGCCAGCACAGCTCCCGGGAGCAGTGTCGGGCTGGTGGCTCTCCTCCCTGCCCAGCTACTGCCTCACCGCACGACGCAGGAACACCCCTCTACGTCGAATTTCACTGTACCAGCTCCTGCAACCGGATCAGCACCCACCTGGGCAACGCTGGACGTCAACACGACCCAGCCAGGCACAGCCACCCACCGCACACGCCGCCTTCGGCCACGCACCGGGTGAAGTCGCATCACCGTCAGCATCCTTCACCTTTGTGTCCGTCCTGCTGCTGCCGGCCCCCTCTGCTCACCCACCACAGGTCCTTGCTCCATGTTTTCCCATACTCTCACTCGTTTCTTCTCTCCCAACAGCTCTCCGGTTGGATTTCCCCATTTACTCGCCACTAACTCAACAGAAACGGGGCATCACAATCTGCCCAATTTCCGGCCAGTTTCTGATGGTTGCAGATTTTAGTGTAGCAGTTACACGCTTTTTAAAAATAAAAAATCGTACTTTCAAGATCTTTGGAGACCCACACAAGTCGGGGTAAAAAGCTGCAAGGGTCCATCAAAAAAGCATCCCCACATGCACAGAGACACCCCCTGTCCCTACAGCCTGGAATAGTCCAAGCGCATTTTAGCTTTTCCACACAAATACGTGGATAAGCAGAAGTTACAGAACTTATCTAAAGACTTAGGGGAAAGAAATCAGGTTTGGGGTTACATCAAGGTTTTTTCACCGCTGGAAAACTACAGCCATTGAAAGCGAAAGCTCCGTCCCTGCCGGTGAAGAGCCCCTGGCGGTGTCACACGCTGCTGCTCACCAAAACCCCCACAGCCAAGGGGAATTTTCTGACTCGCAACACCGGAGAACTTTAACCCCACGCAAACCACCCGTGAACTTAGGCCAGTGACCCCAAGTCAAGCTTCAAAACCATTCCAAATACCGAGGCAGATCAAAAGTCACTAGCTGGAACCCTTTGATACCCTACACCCCTGTCACCGATATTGGGCGAGACCGCGGGGCTAAACTCCTCCCGCAAGAAATTTTCTTTAGCTTGATACAAAATTTATTTTACCGTATGTAAAATTCATTTGTGTAGTTGCACACCCTGGCAGGCTTGAATGGGGCGAAGGAGTATTTCAACTCCCGGTGCGATTTATTATTTAAAAGCAGTAAAATTACATTGCTGATAGGAGAGCCCAGGCTGAGAGCGGGGGTGATGTAACGGGTAACGCAGCCCCGCTCGCTGTATGAACCGCGCTGTACATTAACGTGCTGGCGAGGGTGGTTGCTCCTATCAATTATTTATAGTCTTCTGGCGCACAGCCTGGAGAGGGTCACATCGCTGAAAGCTAACTTTA
Organism: Rynchops niger; assembly: GCA_013400035.1. Lineage (NCBI taxonomy): Eukaryota > Metazoa > Chordata > Aves > Charadriiformes > Laridae > Rynchops > Rynchops niger. The sequence continues at coordinate 357,457 of VXBH01007704.1, read as the reverse complement.
TCTTCATTGTTCCCAGCCTCCTGCCCAGCTGTCACTCTGCTCGCTAATTTAATACACCCAGCGCAGCGCAAAAGGATGCAGGGACGCTGGTGGGGTTTGTCCCTCCCCAGGCCGGGAAGAGGAAGGTGGGCTCTTACCGCGAGCTGGGTGGGGGGGGATCTCCATAATCTTCACTAAGGTGCTGACTTGGCTGTTTAAAATCTGCGCTTGAGACTCCCCCGGTCGCTGGAATGACTGAAACATGGAGCGTTTCGGGGGATGAAAGGTGGGACATCAGCGACGCGATGGGGTTCGCCACGTTTTCCTGCCTATCACGGCAAGAGCTATTCAATAGTGTATGTAAATATGAGGGGGAAAGAGAAAGCTCACTTAAGCTCTCCAGGAAGAAAATAAAATAAAAAAAAAAATAATAATTTAAAAAGAAATAATAATAAAAAAAATTAAAAAGGAAAAATCTGTCATAGGTTTTTGTTTCAGCCACAAAATTCACAGTTTGTGAATCAGAAATAGGGTCTGATTCACCTGTATTTCACCCCCACAGCACGGATGGGACGCCGTCCCGTTGTCCTGCCCCACCAGGCAGGAAAGCCGCTCTCACGGCCCTGTCCCCACACCTCCCCAGCACACCTCGCCCACAAAATCTACCATCGCCGCTTTCCAGACCTTTGAAACATGCTCTTAAACACGCTATTCGTTTGACACGGTACCTATATTAAAGCAACTCGGTTTTAACATTCGCTGCTTCAGGGTCTCCGCCACTGCAAGAGCTGTTTCCTTAGAAACTCTCGGGCAAAAATCAGGTGCAGGAAGATGAGCTGCTGCTTTTGCGGCTCCTGCGCTCGGTCCCATCCCCCTGACCAAGGGGATTCCCAAGTCCCATACGCTGCATCAAATATCTGCCCCAGGTCTCGAACTAAAGTCAATTCCAGTTTAAATAATAAGGCATTTTTCAAGCCTTGCGAAGGCAGGAAAATAACTCGAGTTTTCCTGCAACTAGGACCAGCTGTCTTACTTCAAGCCACAGGGAGCACCCAGGTTTGGTTTAGACATACAAAACAATTCCGATGATCGTGTCTGAAAACAACGCACGGCGATTTCGTGAAAAACACAACATTTGCACAAAAAGGAAGTTGTTGAAGAAGAAAACACAGCCCCAGAGGAAGCAGGTTCCTCCTCCTGCAGCACAAACATGGGCTCCTGCTGCGGCACCGCCGGGGCTGGCACCGGCCGGCAGCACCCAGCGCCGCGGGAGCTGAGCGGGGCAAATCTCCTCAAATTCGGCACAGACCCCCAAGGCCAGCCATGGGCAAGGCAAAGGCAACAACCAAACCGTTTCACGTTAGCGCGGTTCAAGCAAACGCAAGATAGAAAACCGTCATTAACCTTCCATCAGCGAAAACCAGCAGCGAGCACTTTCTGCAACTTCACTGCGCTACGCAAACTGGGAGAATTCTGCCCAAAACTCCAAAAGGGGGGAGTCGGGAGAGGCGCGGGAGGAACAAGCTGGCTCCTGTCCTAGAGCCGGCATCACTGTAGGAAACTGGGTTTGGACGAGCAGCCGAGCCTGGAGCGTGCAGACCACGCGCTGCCTCCACCGCACAGGCATCTTCAGGGCCTTTAGATCCTCTCCGAATCCAGGATTATTTCCATGGCAACTATCTGGAGAACTTATTAAGTAAAAGAAAAAAAAAACAACCAAGAACAGTTTGAACACACAGAGCCTACGTTCGTAACGTACTAGCTGACTAAATTAGCAGCGCTAAGATTTTTAGTAATCAAAATAGATCATGTTCTAGCAACTCAATCTTCTCTTTGCCACAGCTAAAAAGAAAAATCTGATAGTAATACCAATGCGGGGGGGAGGAGGGGGAATTACAGGTTTTCTGAGACCACAGCCCTGTATCAAGGCAAGTCTTATCCCATTCAGGTGGTTCAAGAGACATTATTTTAATATCTGACGGTTCAAGTACTGTTAAATAAGGCAGAGTTTCCAAGAGATGATAAACTTTGTCGCAACGTTACCTACTACAGGATCAAAAAGATGAGTCTCACATGACACAAAGCCATTTCCTAGTACAAAAATTCACCGAATCACCTCAAATTTGAACAAAAACCCCCGCATAAGTTGTAACGCTGCCCTTCCAAGCTTTGCGTAGTACCGGGTATCGCTCGCCTGCCCGCTGCCAGCCCAAAGCAGGGCTTGCCCCCGCGCGGTCCCACGCGTGCTGGCGAATTCGACAGACACCCAATGCCCCGCCTGATCCCGACCAGACCCGTCGTGCCGAGCGACCCCGCAGTGCCAGCGTGGAAAGCCACCGGAGCTGGCTGCGTTCTCGCACTCATCTTCCTCACTTCAACTCAAGCATTGGGTTAAACAGAAGAGGAAAAATCGGCGGTCCTTTATCCTATTTAGCTTGAAAGATTCGTAAGTTTGGAATCTTTGCTCTGCGGAAGGACAATTCGCTTATTAAAGCCAATTCCAAGTAAAGTAAAAATTAGCAAAACTTGGTATCGCAACACTGAAAAGGATTCATCTGTCTCGAATTGATTATTCTGTAACCGAATTCCTGCTTCCTTCCAGGATGGAGTCTGCAAAACAACCGAGGAGGCACGACAGAGCGCTCGGGAACATTCATAAACGAAGGACCATGTTTCTGCCTCCAGCGGGGAGCGCGATCCCGGCTACACACATGGACGGGGAGATGGGAAGGAGGGATGGGGACACGCCAAGCATCAGGCTCACACAGCCCCCCGTGAGGACGCAGGACCCGGCAGCGGGGTTTGAGCAGCCCGGCGAGGACCAGAGGCACGCGCAAGCCGAGCAGCATCCTCCGCCCCCGAACTCGCAGGAATTTAATGGCTACCTCGGTGCTGACGCGAGGCTCGGCGCTGCAGCAGGGACTACGGTTCCTCCTAAGCTCAGGGATGAGTAAATTACCAAAATTTTGCCAGCACTTGTAAACAAATGCTGCCCTAGAATTTCATAGCGGCAATTCAGAGGGAGAAGTAAGTCCCAACAGGAACGATTTTGAAAGTGCTTTAAAAAAAAAAAAACCAAACGAAGTGGTTAAATGAACTGTTGGCTCGGTCACTAAGTCCAGCCAGGGAGATTATATGCATTATTGATTTACCTTAGAACAACTTGGGAACTCATTTCCAATGGTTTCTAATGGAACCTGGATTTTCTCAGTCCTAATCTGCCCCGTGAGGTTGCGCCTCCTGCAAGGAAATACAACACCACGGCATTAAAATGGCAGCTGTCAGGTGTACAACAGCCCCGTTCATTTAACGAAGACAGTGCAACGGCGGTAGGGGTTTTTAAAGGCTACTCCAAAAGGCTCCTTTGCAATTAAATAGAGTGGCGAGACCACGGTGGCGAGGACGGCCTTGCGAGTGCCCAGAGATAACGGTGCCGACCTGCAAGTCTGGGGATTCACAGAAAACAAAGGGAGGTTATGAAAAGTTTATTTTCGTAGTATCAGCTTGCACGCACTATCTATAGCCCTTTCAAGAAGCAATGCTGATTAGTGGTTTGAGCAGAGAAGTGGCAGTTTTGAACCTCAGCTCCATTGCCTACTCAGCCACAAACGTACAAAACATTTGGGCAAGTCAGTTTTTCAACAGCCGCAGCTGTAAGAGGCGCAGAGTAATGCTTTGCTTTCTATTCTTAGCAAAGCACGGGATGGAGACAGCAAAGCATATGTACAGGCAGTAAACAATTCTTCCGTATGATAATCAAAGCCATTTTAAAATAGTAAATTCCCATCTGAACCAATTAAGATCTTTATGAGGGTGCGTGAGCATCAGCCCCCATTTGCAGAGAAAAGGAAGCTGGTTTGCGGCAATTTCGGCACAGGAACAGGCCATCTCGCGAGGAAGAAGCCACCGCAGCCTTCCTCCCCGTCTCACACCGCACAGCGGGACTCCAAGGATCAGGCCGTGGCCCCAGGACCAAGCCCACACGCCTGCGGAGCAGGACAGCCCCCATCTCTGGGGTGCAAGGCCAGGAACGCACCCCGCTCCCCTAAACCCCGCGCTGGACGTGCGGGATGGAAGTGGGGAGGAGCACGGAGTCCTCGCCCCCCGAGAGCTGGGGAACGGGATTTTGACCAGGACAACACACCGTCAACCCTCGACCTCTGCTTCGGCAGCAAAAGCTCCTCCGCTTAAGGAAATGTTTTTTCCCCAACAAAGCGCGCTGTAGCAGGCTCAGCCTCCTGAAACGTTCAGCTGGTTTTTTTAACAGGTGAAAAGAGTATTATTCCTTTATGTACCTAAAGCTAAAAGGAAAGAGATTTTTCTCAACCCTTGCAGAAAAGGATTCCTTTAATACAAAAACAAGCAGGGAATATCATAGCCCCAGAGGAGGCTTCCAGAAAGGTGTGAGCACAGAGAACAGAAACTCGTAGCAGGAAGGAAACTGTAACGTGAGCTACAGACTCTGAACGCACACGCGGATCTGCACCGCCGAACACCAACGGCGAGCAAAACATTCAGTGCCAAAGAACAAATAACAACACTTGATCCTCAGCTATTTTCAAAATTCATCCGCAAACGCATCCTGCCTTAAGACAAATGACAACCAAGGCGTGATGGATACGTGGCGACTAACTGCAACCGTCGTTTTTATTATTTGTAGCGTCTTGCTAGAAAACAAGCACTGCCCTTAGCCCTGAGACATCCTGTGGAAGCAGCCGGCCACTTGCAAAAAATCACTGAGCATTATATTCTGCCCCTTCTCCAGCTTGATGCCTTACCCCGCAGCTTCAGAAGCGCCTGGCTCTGTCCTCACCCCTCCCTTCCCGTCCTCCTCCAGCTCCTTCCCCTCCAGCCAGCGCTTCCAACCTCCCTCCCCTCCTGGCAGCGGTGCGGGAGCGTGCCAGATGTCAGCCTGACCCCGCAGCCGCCATTTCGGGGTTATCGGGGTTGGGGTGCAAGGGGAGCGGGGATCTCCAGCGGTGGTTCCCACCTCGCCAGGCAGAGATGGGACGGCTGCGCCGCGCTAGCGGTGGGGTCTGGGCACAGCTGGCAAATGTAGTTCCAGGCTTCCCCCCGCCGCCCCCCGCTAATGAACTGCCGGCAGCAGAGCCAGCAGGACGTTTGACAGACCGTTCCCGCACGCCGCAACCAAAGCCTTAAGCACCGAGAGCTGGGTAAGGTGACCCTTGACTACGTTAAGCATCAGTCATTCGTAGAAGTGTCACTTACTGCACGAGGGGAAGGGATGACCTGAATGTCTCCTGCAAGAATAATTGCACATCAAAGGCAAGGGCTAAAGTTTCTGGAGAAGGGATGCTGCTGGTTGCCGCGGCACTCCAAGGAGGACCATTCGAAAGACATGGGGCTGCTGCAAGGAGGTGGCAGAGACGGCCATCGGGGAAGGCGATTATGTATTTAACATGAACCCAGACCTATATTCCTGACCGAACTACGCTCCTTGAAGGATGTGCCCCCGATGAAGGGCCGGCTCCAAGGCAACGGTATGCAGTTTGCTGGAAGGGAAGGGGAAAGCTTCAAGCCTGACATAAGCCAGGGCTCGGATTCCTCTATCGTACCAAGGCTGCACCGCAGATAAGGCTGCGTCAACTTTTCCATTGGAGCACTCTCCCCTCTAAGGTTCACAGTCAGAGCGAAAATGTTTTGGCCAGGTGGAAACTTAACATACAGGCTCCCAAAGCGGGGAGCTGCCCGTGTATGTAAAACGTTACAATGCCATCTGCCAAGATTGGGTTTCCCTCCACTGAGAAAGGGGAAAATCTCGTCTTCCTCCCCACGAAATATTTCACGTTCCTCCGCAGCAGATAAGCTGTACCCCTCCATCGGGCTGCTCATCTAGTCGAGAGCCACACAAAGTGCCCTGCAACATCAAACAACCCGAGCTACCGAAACACAAACAGGTTAAATGTTAACCCAGGAACTAAGAGGAAGGAGGGCACGCGACCGCAGTGCTGCTATTCTGCCCCAGTGCCGACGGCCCGGCTCCGGCACGCTGCCTCCGGCACAGCTCCTTCCCAACATCACCAGGGAGGAGCCTCTGGCACCTGCCACGCCACGGTTTTGGAGAAGAAGGGAGTTTTTGGAAAATAAGAGTGTTCCTCACCTACACAGCCCACCTGCCTGGGGGAAAGGGGGCAAGGAAGGCGAGGTGGACACTGGCCCCGGGGTCCCACAGCTCCCAGGCTCCTCCAGACACGCTTTCATGGTTTTGAGCTATGCCAGAGTGAGAGGAGCCGGCTGCCAGCTCGCACCCCTTTGGCGTCTTAGTTTTGCGTGTGTCGAACTATGAAGATGCTCCATTTCCAAGGAAAGCGCCGGAGGGGCCCGGCTCCCCCGCGGCGCCCCCAGGCACCGGTCCCTGCTCCTGCTCCGCGGGCGGGTGCAGAACCCGGCACCCAGCGCCCTGTGCCGGGGAAGTTTCGGGGCCTGTTGACGTGCGTGGGGGATGGGGAGGTATTTTGGTAGCAGCGAGAGGCACAGCCCTCCCCCCCCCCGCATGCTTCACTGCAGTTATCCCTCAAGACAGAAAAATTTGTGCTTGTTTTTCTGCTGCTGCTGAGCAGCTACGAAATGTCTCTCACCACGGAGAGCCTGAATAAATCCCGGCTCCTGAATCAGCATCTGAAATCAGCTTCTCGCCATTCTCCAACACAATTTCAAACCTTTAATTTACTAAGGCTCAAGTGAAAGCGATGTTTGTGTTTGTTTACCGGCCACAGAGGAGCCCTGAGCACTCACAGTTTATCACATTTAGCCAACAGATATATTCTGGGGAGCTTCGTGGACCAGCCGTGACTTATCACAAATTACCGGTCACAGACTTTTCCTCCCCGTCCCCAGGAGAGCCCAGGGACCCGTCCCTGACAGCCCCGCGCGCCACCCACAGCAGCTTTCCAGGAGCACCTGAAACAACCCGGGGTTTGTCTATTCCCAAGTTGAAAGGAAGCAAAAAAAAAAAATCAGAAAGGAGGAAAACAGCCCGATTTTCATCTTCTTCCTCTGTTAAATCGTGGGGAACCGGACCAAGACGTGGCAGTTCTTGCCTGGGGAAGCACCCTCGCAGGCTCTTTCGAGGGCTGGAGGCCATGCGGGACCGGGAAAACTTTTCCCCATCACCTTCGGTGAATTTAAGATGCGCTGCTGTGTGTCAGTGAAGCAACTTCGCTCTTTCTGGAGGGAACGGACAGATTGCAGGAGAAAACTATATCCCAACTGCTGCCAAATTCCACAGATTTAGTTATTAGTAGGCAATTAGGAACCGTTATTAACACTTCCTACTACGTTAAGCTCCGTTTGCACCGCATCTCCGCACCAGCCTGGACATTTCCGACGGAGCGTCACCCCGGCTCCAACACGCACGTGGCATCACGTACCCAAAACTGTGTCTTACTGCTCGCCGCCTCCTGGGCCCCTTCTCCGCAGATGTATTTAATGCAGTTGTCTTACAAAATAAAATCGCAAGTAAAAATACAGAGATTAAAAATGGGGGTGGGGGGGTGGGGTGGTAAATAAAAGAAAAACAATTTTGCTCTTGTTTTTCAACTCACAATCAACATCTGAGCTATTCAGGAAACTGGTGCGCTGCCCTCCAACCAACTTCAATTAGGGAATTCAAAAGCAGTCAGACAAAAGAATGCCTGGGAGTTACTGCACCGCACAGAGATATTTTTAGCAAGAGCTGGGAGGCTGTTTGTGGGACACTGCTTTGCTTCCATTGCATTTCAGCTTTTGTATTTACATTTGCAGGGCAGTAAGATTTACTAGGTCAGAGGAAAACGAAAAAAAAAAAAGAGAGAGAAGAAGCAACGTAAATGATGCGAATCATTTTGTTTTCTGACCCTCTTGGAAGGTATTTCAGCCAAAGCTGATGGAGAGCAGAGCGAAACGGAACAAGATCTGCCTCCATCTGCTTCGAAAAAATCGTCTTTCAGCAGAAATCTCAAGTCACTCCTTTTAAAAGGGTGATGTAAACCGGCAAACACAGCCCCTGGGAAGGTCCGTACGCCTCGCGCGCCCGGCAGAGAGCAAGGCTGCCTTGGCCCACAGCAACGCTGCAGCCGAATCCGTCCGGTGACCTCTCCCCACCCCCGGCCACCAGATGGATTCACAAACAGCACAGCGGCGGCGAGGCCAACGCCGGGGCGGGCTATCGACACCGAGACACCCATCCCAAACCCACAGCCATAAAAACGCCGCTCAGATCCTCAGTCCGGAGCGCGGGAGCGGACGACGACCAAGCCTCAAAACGAGCCGCTTCTGTTTTTCAGAAGCCATTTCCTAAAAACGCCGAGGCGCAGCCGCCCTCCCCGCCACCGCCGGGAGGTGAAGCCTGAAGCCCTGACCCCGTTGGCGGCGCGGGGCCGGTGCTGGGGAGGCGGCGGGCGCCCCACCGCCCGCGCTATCGGCATCGCTCCTCCAGCGCAGCCCCCTCTTCCGCTCCCTCCCACCACTGCGGCAGCGCAGATGGCAGCAGTGTGACCTCGCTGTTCCTGCCTCCTTGTTTTGATCCTGCAGTCTTGATTGTTCAGGCTAATCCCACACTCCCAGCCTTGGCTGCCAGCCAGGACTGTTATTAATGGCACAAAAGCTTCTCATTCCAGCTACTTCTACATCCGCTAATGCTGTTGTTCCCTTCTCTCGCTCCCTCTCTCGCCACATTACAAACTGGAGCTGGAATATATTTTACAAGGAGGGGCGGGGGGCACCTCTCTCATCATCCTTTGCACGCCGAAGGCTCCACCAGAACCATACAGCAAAGGCTCATCAGCCCCAGCTATAATTACTGGTGCCAAAGCAGTAAGACCACCCTGCTCATCCAGCAACCGACTCCAAAGCGATAAATGGCACACGGGTGTGGGGAGCTTCCAGCAATCCCTTAAGAAAACCCAGGATCCCAGGCAGAAGCACGCACAGCTGCCCGCAGGGCCCAAAGGAAGGGCTCTGCTGCCCAGGGCAGGAGAGATACCGATGCTGACCGGAGGGCCGGGGACGCGAGGCCGCGCAGCACCACGGCCGCAGGGGCACGGTCCCCCCCGGCACGGCACCCAGCTGCTCTTCAGGTGGCAGCGGGGCTGCCTGGCCTGGGAAACCGCCTGCTTTCCTGCCCCTCCTCTACACAACAAACACCAGATTCACGTAACCGTAAAGCTGCCGCTAAAAGCACGCGCTGGAAGAAGGCTTCAAACTCTGTGCCATTTAGCCCCCCACCTGCTTCTCTGGCAGGTCTGCTCTCCCTCTGCAGGGAACACAAAGTCCCCCCCGCGCGGGACCTAGGGGCCATATATGTCCCCTTCTGCCTGGTGAAGGCTTTGCACCGACAGCCCACCATGCCGACTGCTGACCACCTCACCCCCCCTCTGCTTTACAACACCCTCCCGAGCGAGGGGCGCGAGGGCTGAAGCCCTGTGGCCTCACCGACCGCAGGGCTGCCGGCATGATAGTGGGGTGCAGGGCCCATGTCAGCTCAACCTGCTGGGACCCAGGGCTGGTTTGGGAGGGGAAGGGATGAGGATATCCATCAGGGCCTTCTCATCTACCAAAAACCAGCCAGCCATGCCCACCGCGCACAAACCCCTCAATGGCTGCTGGGACACAGCTCGCAGTGACCGCGGCTGCAACTGCTCGCCCAAAAAGTCTGGTCCTGAGCCAGCCGAGCAGAGCAGGTCCTCATCACCGCGCTCGCCACACTGAGCTGAACATTAACGAGGTTTAGATTGCTTTGAAGTGCAAACCTAGCAAGAGGTATGTGTCCCTGGGACCCTCCCACGGGAACAACCCCACCGTGCCGTGCCGTCGCAAGGGCTGGGAACGTGCTGCGTGGGGAGCATCGGGCTGGTGCGGGGTCTGAAGAAACCTGCCCGGTTTTCAGCCCAAGCCGTCGTCCTGGTGAGATGATTCACCATTCTGCCCTCACTGCTTGTCGAAATGCAGGAAAGGAGAAAAGCATCCACGGGAACATTTCTTCTGATTAGGAAGGTCGGTACATTTTTAATAAAGGGCTCTTTAAGGATAATCTCATTTCAGTATTTACACATGTTAAAGAGGTTACAGAGATCAAGGCGTAATGAAGTCAAGGAGGAGAGGCCAATAAAAGCGTGGCTGGGATATTACAGTGAGGGGTATCTCCAGCCGGTTGGTTTGGGCTGCAGCAGCAGGGCACAGACCCCGCGTACCCCAGCACAGGAGGAGGCTCAGGCACGGCGAACAACTTGGCTGCTGCTCACTCACGAAAAATCAGCAAGCAGAATTCTTGATGCGACCAGAATCTTCTCTTTTTCCTTAAATAGAGCAAGCACATCACCCCAGCCCGGCGGCGAGCCCCTGGCCCCTGCCCGCTCCTCCCCGGGCACGGGGCTGGCACGCTCAGTCTGACGGGCTCCTGCAAGCGCCCGCAGCCTCCTCCTGCCCCATCCACACAAACGTCTTCAAACACCGCAGCAGCAGCAGTTACTATAGGCAGAGCCCTTGTTTACCCAGCGCACAGGCCTAATTTAAACTCCTGAAGTCATCTCCAGCCTTTCGCTATAGCAACCCCAGCGCATCTTCCCACTGTAATATGCGCAGAGCAGCTTTGCATCGGCTGAGGTTAAATCTGACAGAAGTAAAAAGAACTTCAATATCTGCCGGCAGCTGCCGGTGTCAGCGGTGGAGTTTCAGCAAAACTCCGCTCGGAAGGCAGAGCTCAGGCGTGGTTCTTCACGTGCCACGCGTTAACCCCGAGGAATTAAAAATTCTCCTGAAATGCTCAGCTCCCACTCCCGCGGGGATGTGAGGAAACCTGCTCTCGCTCCCCTCTGCCCTATGCGCGCTGGGTCTCTGTAACGTGCACAATATGCCGTTTGCTTTACAACAAATCAGTGCAACGGTCTGGGGGCAGGGGGATGCACATCAGCTCTGCGTACAGCGAACGAGGTCACCGGGAAGAGAAAGTTTATGTCAAGTTTGGAGTTATTTCTCTACCGTCCTAGAGAAAATTCCGGTGCCTGTTCAAAGTCACCGTGCTTCGTTGCAGAGGGTGCAAGAGCCTAAAACTAATCTTTCTTTAAAACTACTTAATAGTCGCAAGATCAAGCGGAACGAAGGGGAAAAACATATTCTGAGGGAAATGTTCCTTCTAGAGCTCAAACGGCACTTGAGGTCCCCATCAAATAACTTTCAACTGAGGTTGCAGAGAACCAGGAGGAAACAGGGAAACCAGCCCGGATTACCAGATCACGGGGGAGTAAAGCAAAGATATCCGGAATTGCCGGTATTTAGCACAGCCCCAACAATAGCAGGTAAATTGGAATGCCCTCGAGAAGCAACTGGTTTTTAAGAAATAATTAGTGGAGCAGGCAAGACAGTCACAGACATAAGGGAGATAAAAGTCAAGTACGAAGAGTAAAAATAGGGGAATAGTTGCAATTAATAAAATTAATTGTTTTCAAAGCCAAAAGGACTTGCTGCAGTCATCTCAGCCAACAGCCCAACAGGTGAAAGAACGCGAATTAGTTCTCCTTGCATTTTCTACAGGTATGGACCAACTACATACAGCAGCTACGTTAAACCAAAGACAGTATTTAAAGGACAGCCTAATACCCTAATATTTAAGTGATGCAAGGTCTGCTACTGCCACAGACTAAGCTATTCTCATACTAGCAACCTTCCTAATACATCTGCGGCTTCATTTTTCAGTTTGATTTCTTTAGCTTCAACTTCCAGCAGGCTGGGACTTTTTCCTCTATTTTTTTTTTTTTTTTTAAAACCATCCCGGAACAAAGCAAGCAGGATGGGTGTCAGGCAAGGTCAGCCCCAAACCCGAGGGCAGCAGATGTTTTAGAAGGGGACTCCACTCCCCAGCACCCTGCCCGGGCTCTGGCAGTCAACCACGGACGGGCTTCCAACCCACCAGATGCTCTCAACTTTCTCCTTGCTAAGCTAAATAGCTTGTGTTTCCAACTCCTAATGCGCGAAATGAGTCTTCTGAGCGACACTGAACCAACCAGCTTCTTCTTTTCTTTTTTTTTAAGTGAACACTATGTTAATCTCATTAGCTATGCTTATTGCAAGGCCAGTCTGTGAGCTGGTGGCACCTACTGCCCAAATAATCTTCAGCGGCTCCCGTAACACAGGGAGCACTCTCACCCCGGGGGTATCAGGGAACAAGAAATATTACAGGTTTTAGGATAAACCCGACCTTATGGTGCCAGGCCAAGGAAAACAGCGGTGGCCATGGGACCCAGAGCATCTCTTCGATCATATCCCAACGCTACCGAGCATTGTTTCCAGGCGAGCAGTGCCTGTCGCTGGCCTTACCCAGCCCTTGGCACCGGGCGCTCATCCTCCCTGGCTCCAGCACACCCACACCTCAAGAATTTCCCTGCACCACACCTACGCCTGCTTGCCAACATACGCAACAGCCCCGGCCGTCTCCAGCCCCACACGAGTCACAGCAACTAACAGCTGATGGCCGCTTCTGCCGAGCTCTGCGATTTCTGTAAAATTGTAGGGCTCGAATAAGAAACACCGAGGGTCCTGAGCGTGCGTGCTTGGACATCATTGGGAAACCACTGCCTTGATACTTCATTGTAAACATCACTGGTATTTAGGAGATCTTTTGGTGAGAACCCAAACTCTGCAGTCTTTAGTTCAGCCCCATCTTACGTTCAACTACAACCGAGAACAGAAGCACTCGCGTTCTGTGACCCCAAACAAGTTCACGTGGGAAGACCTTGTGTTTAAAACGCCAGGCATCACACGACGGCAACACACCTACACAAAATGCTCAGACCTGCACCTGGGGAAAGAATTTAACCACCAGTTCCTGCTCCCCCCCACGGGAGCCAAGGCACCACCGGTGTCCGAAGCACTGGGCCACCTCTTGCCCAATGCTTCAGACCTGGCATGTGAGGCTCTGGAGATGAAGAAAAGCTGTGGCAGCTTCCCTGGAGGACAACAGTACCAGCACTACAGCGAGGACATGGGGACAAGGGGGGTGAGGACAGGGAAGGTGGCAAAGCCCTCTCCGAGGGCAGGAGCACTGATGTCTGCACGCACACAGAGAGGCAGCAGCATCAGGGAGGTCCCCAAGGGCCAGGAGGGATGTCCCCATGGGGACATGCTTCCAGCAACAGTTTTCTGTTAGGTCCGAGGAGCCTCACGGCAAAGGCCTCCCCCCACGAGGGGCAGCTGGGGTCCCCCAGGAGGAAGCCCCTTCACTGGTGTCCCCACCGGGCCCCTGGCAGGGCACAGATGTGGAGGCAGAAACCAGGGAACGCACCACAGGTGCCTGCAGACAGCACGGCGAGAGGGGAAATGGGCCATTCATTGACCGTTCCAGACGTGGTTTTTAAAAATGATCCTTGTCCACATCACTGACATTACTTCTTGTGAGCTTAGTTGGTAGTTTGGGGCTGACAAAAACAGACCGGTCGAGAACAAGCGCGATTGCTGCTTCCCGGAACGTCCCATCAAAGGGCACAAACACAGCAGAGGGAAAGTCTGCGTGTGCCCTTCACAACGCGGCAGCAAAGCTGACCAGATGGGTCTCTAAATGGGATTAAGAGGAAGACGGCTCTACTGCAGCCAGCCCTTTCCTCCAGGGCTGGAAACTCACCCTCCTGACAGCCAGGGCTCCACAACGGGGAACCAGCCCTTTGCCTTTACCCTCTTTGTCCTTCCAAGCCATCTCCTCCCTCGTGTTCACCTTACGGACCTGCCATCTCCCTCTGGCTCCCAATTCCTCCTTCTTTGGAAAGACTCTGAGATGCACATTATACAAGATAGACAAAAATAAATTGTTTTTAATCCTCCAGATTCTAGTGCTCCCGAACAAGAATCTTAAAGAGCTTTACGAACAATGGATTAAGCCTTAAGACTCCCTGCGAGGTAAGGAAGTGCCTCTCTCACAGAAGCAGAGGAAGGTGAGCGAGGCTGAAGGCTGGACCACGCCACTTTATCATCGCTACAGAAGTGACCCTGTTTCTATACGCACAAACATAAGTGAGTCTATGACTGATCCATCATCGGCCTAGCGACACCTTTGCCATTTCGCTCCAGGCTCTGAAGCGGCTTCAAAAACACCATACATCTTCCCAATGCCAGACGCTTTCTTTCCCACCTGGAAGCACACGGAGTGCTACTCAAAATGCCCGGCCCGAGACAAAGCACCCCAAGGATGGCAGCAGCACTGGGTGCTGAAGCTGCGGCCGCAAGGCTTCTCTTGGAGCACTATTAAGATTTCACGACAACTGGCTCGCATTAGCAGGCGCACAGGAAGCTTTCTCGGCGTGTATTTCGAGCAGCTCGCCGGATGCAATCCTACGGAGAAAGGCACCTTCTTGCTTTGCTCCTCAATGTTAAGATGACTTTGGGTCACATGCTCCGTAGCCTCCAGGCTGCAACCTATACCAAACATGACATCACTTTATTCCTAGTGCATCCCGGTCCGTAAAGCCCTTATATTTCTTCCCAAATATATTTTGCATGCATCTTGTAAACAAGCTTTACATCCTTTTGATCAGCACTCTGCACGGAGCCCGGGGAGGGGGAGCAGACTTCCTGTTCCACTATTGCAGTCGCTCTCAGCAACGTGCTGCGCTCAGCTCTTGCCACCCCGTGAGCAATGATGAAATTTTCTATTTTGGTGGCTTTTTCTTCATATCTTTGTAGCAAGCGGGCTGCGCTCTAGTCCAGCATGGCTGTTGATCTGAATGTGATTTTTAATTCATTTTAAAGTGGCAGAGCTATTTGTTGCAGCCTCTCCTTTTCATGCCAAGGTGGCCAACTAAGAACCCTGTTCTCTAGCCAAACGTTTTCACACTACCCGGCTTCTCGGTTTCCTTGCCGGTTGTCCAAAAGCAGACATTTTTGCAGAAGAACTTGTTTACAGAAAAAACAGACTCCTCTATGCAGTAAAGCACACCACCGTGTTTTCTTGCTATTGCTTATCTGCTGAAGATAAATCCAGTTTCTGCTTGCCCGCAGGCAATCAGCCAAATGCTCACCAGCTGATACCTCCCTGTACCTCGTGGCAACTTCACGTGCCCGAACCCTCGCTTCTCTTTCAACCCACCGCCTCCGAGAGGTACAGCCGTGCCACGCCGCCGACGTGAGCGCCGATACAAAAACCGTCCGTCCTTGTTCCAGAGACGCAACACCAGCTGAAGCTGCAGAAGGTTGGTGTCTTCCCCTCTTTGGAAAGAGCAAACACCCACCGGCTCCGGCGGGCGCTGGAAGCCTAAGTGTTGTGTCAATGGTTACAGGCAATCGCTTGTGCTCTCTTGTGACTCCAGCTCATCGCTTCCATGTCCTGCCTTTGCCAGCTCATATGAGGAGCTTATAAAATCGGCACGCTGCAGGCAGCCTAGCTGCAACACAGGAATGTTATGTAGTCAGTTACTAATATAGTGTTTTGCATATTGTGTTTCAAACACTACATGCTTCTACATGCTCAATGTCAACAAGGCGAAAAAACTGTCAGACCAAAATGAAGTCTTCCTAATATGAGTTATTAGCTATACAGCAGGCTACCAGGTGCACTGCAAAGACCCTGCAGGGATATTCCTCCATTCACTTCAACCCTTTCCTTTTGAGAACAATCTCGGTTCCCTTTCTAATTATTCTCCTCTAGCTGAGATCGGTGTGCTTCTCGGCTCTCCCCATCGCGAGTCCAGCGCGGGCTTCCCCACGCTCTGCACCCGGGACAGGTATCACTCGGACAGAAATGCCTTGCATTCACCCACGAGACGAACAGCGAGGACCTGGCGCATTTAAGATACTCAACAGGGAGGAAAAATAAAAGCAGCATAGATCCTTCTGGGTTAAACCACTTCCAAATTCAAGGAAAAGCAATTTTTTTTTTCAACAAATAGGACATATTACATGAAACTGTGGGTGTGCTACTCTTACAGATGCTCTATGTGAAACAAAATTTGCTGAAATTATTACAGAAACATTCCACCATCTCCCAAAACAAGCATCTTTGTGTATCTTTGCCTGGCTAAATTACGAAAAAAACCCTACATAGTGGAGCACAGTTTCCATTTCCTCGCACACTCCTACCAGGGCTGTGCTTACAAGTAAACGCACCGACCTTTTCTCAAAGAAATCAGTGTTTGCTGTTCCTTATAAATTTGCAGAATCTTGGCTCCTTTCCATTTCACCCACTTTTGAATACGACGCTCCCCACCCCCACACAACTGTTCCTTTCTGAGGGATGACAGGCCCTCCAAAAAAATAACAGGAGCGCTCGAGCTCCTTGCTGCCTCCCCGGATGGCACCGCTCCGGCGGCAGGCAAAGGAGCACCGGGAATTTTGGACCAACCCATTGCAGGGAGCACCACCCCTTAATTCAATGTACCAATTTCTCCTCACCTCCGATAATGACATTTTCCCAGCGCTCCCCTCACCCCAGATTTTCTATACAATCATTTGCGGCACGTTTTAATACTTTAACATTGTCCTATCGAAAATTGGACCTCAAATCCCTTACGAAAGGCACGGTGTTACTAGAAGGCCTGCCCCGCATCCTTGCTCTGTTTTTCCATCGCTGCTGATGAGGTACACAAAAAGAATGAGATTTTTCAATTTGTTTTGTCCGCGAGCCAAAAATTCCTTTTAATGAACTGAATATGGTGCCTGTGCTAGTCTCTCACCGCTCCAGCTCAACTCTCACTTACAACAGTCCCTGCCTACAACGCGGAGTTGGCCTCCTTTTGCAGGAAAATAAGGCCAAACCAGCTTGAAAGCATGTTTGGAATCTGGAGATTAATTCCATGTAAACTAATGCATTCAAACCTCTTTGTACGGCTTCAGAAAGGGCTGTCTGATCCCGGCGAGAAGTAGGGCAGCGCATACCCATGCCGTACGATGGGGAGGCAGGCAGAGCTGCCTCCATTTTGAAACTCTTTGCTAAAGAAGCATCCTGCCCCGGAGAACCGACCGCGACGCCGCTGGTACCCGCTGGCAGGAGGACGAGGAGCACCATGGAAAGGCCTGCGGGGAAACAAAGAGGTGCCGGAGCCGGCGGGAGGGCAGGGCAGCGGGTCAGGAGGCGGGAGGGCTCCCACGGGAGCCTCCGCCCGGGGACCCGGAGCTTTTGTTCGGTGGAAAAATGCCGGGAGCAACAAAGGCCGGCAAAGCCGCGGGGCTGTGATGGACGGGATGCTGCTCGCGGGGGTGAGCCCGTGGCGGGCAGCAGGACCGTGTCCCCCAGCCCGCGCTGCAGCACTCCCCTTGCCAACGGCTCCCCGCTGCTCTTCACCATCTCTCTCTCTCTGGGAGATAAATTATTCAGAATGAAACCGTTTTAAACTCTGCTGGGATGCTGAGCAAAGCTAAGATGGGTGGTGCTGGAGCGGAAGCTGTCAGGGACACGACCAGAAACCAGGTCTTCCTCGCACGGAAGGTTACAAGTGCAATCACAGTCGATCCCACCTCGAACCCGATGCCACGAAATGCTCTGAACTAACACAAAGCTGTAAGAATACCCAGTCACACCATATCAGCTTCAGTGCAAGGCCCAGGGACCTGCCACGCCACGTCCATTCACAGGAGGCTCCCACGGAGCCACCCCATCAGTGATGTTTGAGCACCAAATGCCCTTATTCCCGTATTTTCTTCCTGATGGCATGGTACAAAGCAGCAGGAATAAGGTCAGCTGAACAGAGTATGGTTTGCACGGTCATCTTCACATGCCAGGGCAGCCTGGGGAGCAACACGGCGGCTCACACATCCAGATGTGCTGCATGGATGCTCCTGCAGAGCCAACCTGCGCAGCTGTGCTCACCCGTGGGGATGGGAGGTAAAAACAGGGATGGCACATGGAGCCTGGCCGGTGCCAAATTCCTCCTGGGTGACCGGGCACAGGCAGGCTCCCAATGCCGTGGGCTGCTGCCAGAGTTAGGTGGGAGGAGATCGCTCCCACCAGAGAGATGCAGGGCCGAGGCCACGGAGGTGTCCCAAAGCCAACACCCCGCTGTGCTTCTGGGAGGACAGGAGCCTTCCCGCTGTGGGATGGGTCCCCGGCGAGGTCCGCTGACCACCCGCTGGACTCGGGACCCACCACTGAGCTCCTTTCCACCAGGAGTAGAGATGCTAGCGGCATGCAGCACGTGGCCAGCAGCGGCTGGCAGCACGTATGCTCCCTAGACACGAGCACCGGTGAGGTACCTGACACGGGGCCCCACCGTGCAGATGTATTCAGGTCAAAAAGGAGAACACCAACAAAGAGGTAGTTCAGAGAAGAGNTTTTTTTTTTTCTTTTTTTGCCTTGTTTTGTTTTTAAACGAGGAGACAAAATAATTAAATGGCCTGGAAACTATTCCACATTAAAAGTCACTATAGTATAGCACTAAAAATCTAGCTCTGACAGTTGCGGGTGAAGCCCTTTAAAAGTTACCATGGTATTTGATGCAGCTATTCGCCCACTCGTTCTTCAATAATGCTGGATTATTTTTTTTGATGCGATTCAACCACAAACAAGCAAACGCTGCTGAAGGAAAAAGTACTTTTTTCGCACCATAAAAAACCCCCCATCCTTTATCTCTGCCACAAGCGCAGAGCGAAGGAGGAGACGGCAGGTAACAGGGAGCCGAGCCAAACATGCAACGCTGAACTTCTCCCCCTCCCTCTCCTGGGAGAGAGAGGAAATTTAAGAAGCAGATTCAGGATTTCAGCATCCATTTCACTTTCCCTCCCCCGCTCCTGAACTATCGCTCCCTGGGCCCCAAACGGCTATTCAGATGCTATGTCAGCTGAATGCTACGTTGGCTTCCTCTCTCAACCACCAGCTCAGCAAGCCTCGCAACGCGCTAGATGTCAGACCAGAAAGCCAAGTATTTTTGGAATACATCTTCCCTCCTTTTAATTAAGCGCCCAGGTAGAGAGCGGCGCAGGCAGGAGCGTTGGCTCCGCAAAGCCGCATCCAGCGAGGCCGAGAGAGGCAAGTCGGAGCAAGACGAGACCCAGACAAAGGAAAGCAAACACGGGCTGTAAGGGAGGAGCAGGATACAACTGCATTGACCTGCCCGGCCATTATTTTCGCAATCAAACCAAGGTCTAGAAACTCCTACGGCCGAAGGGAAGGCTTCGCCCGCCTGAGAACGCCTCGCAGCACAGCCCTCATCCCGTGTGCAGATGGAAAATGAAAACCTCCCAAACCCCAGCCCGGCTGCAATCACTGCAGATAACGGGAGGAGGCTAAGGAGTCGCCTCCCCACCTGCCAGATGAACCCAGCTCCTTCCCCAGGGACCTCCCTGCACCCCCCGGCCCCGGCAGCACCCCGGGAACAGGGGTTGCCGTAGATCAGCCCCCACAAACACGCGGCTCCGAGCAGGGTGAGGCCAATGGGGAGAAGGAAGAAGCAGGTTCCATCACTAACCCGGGGAAGGCAAGACCAAGCCTGCGCGCCGCAGACACCAGGGGCACGCCGTGGCGGGGCGCAGCCGGCCCGGGGGGCCACCCCGTGGGCCAGCCTTCTCGCCTGGTGCTAGCCTAAGCAACACGTACCGCTAGCTCTCCCAAAAATAATATCTCTCATTCTTAATCCCATATAAATTATTTGTTACAATAAATACTTGGACTGAAAGCCTCAAGGCTTTGCTAACAAAGCTGGGTTTGCGCGCGGGCTGCCAGGTTTTGAGAACTGGTTTAATCAGCTGGAGAAGCTGCTGGCGTGCCCGGGGAGCCCGTCCAGGCTTCGCAAGGCACAGCTCAAGTGAAAAGAGCCACTGTCGGCTCTTCTTTCCCACAGCCCCCTCGACTCCTATCTTCCCAACCCCAAACATGGCAAACTGGGAAAATGTTTTGCCACGGTATGAACTGGGAGAAAACAATCACCACCGCAGCCCTCGAACGGGTCCGTCCACTCGGAGATCCCTGGTTTTGGCGAGGGGCAGTGTCTGTGCCGAAGCGTGTTTCCAGCCAGCGCCCCGGCGAGCGGCAAGCCAACAACTTTCAAGATGAATTAAGGCCACGGCTTCCGTGGAGTTACGCCGGTGGAAGGCGGCTTTGTTAAACCCAACTGAAAGCTAAAAAACGTGCTACGTTCACCCCATTGTTCCTTCGCCTTTTCTAATAGCTGTTTTCTCTCCTCCATCACTCTCGGGCTTCGCACGCTCAGCTGTGACTCTTTGTGCCTCCCTTTCGCTGCCTTCTGCTTCTGTTTGTCCTTTTGATCTCCACTTCTCGGCTTGTGTTTTCTGCTGCGGCCCCATCCCCCACGCCTGATTTCCACTTTTATTAGGGTGCGAGGCAGAACGGCTCAAAGGATGAACAATGCGTTTTAGCTGAAAAGGCTTTGAAGCTGAATTGTGTTGTTTACCGATAGATTCCCCAGTCTCCTACTGAAATAAAATAGTGTTTTACCTCCACCAAAGCGCTTGCTGTTTATTTCCAGTGAGAAGCAATTATAAAAAGCTGATGGCACGTTAAACGCGTAAAAAGAGGATCAGGAGGACAGGAGTATGATCACTTAAAAAAAAAAAAAACAAAAACAAAAACAACCAACAACAATAAAAAACCAGACAACCGCACCTCCAAATAGCCCACAGTTTCTAGGAGAAATTATTCTGGAGTCCAATTGTAAAGCTTCTGCTGCTGCAAGGAGAGGTTAAAGCTCCAGCCAGCTCCTACAAGCCCCTGTGAGCCAGCAGGTTGGTTTGGGTTTTCCATGCAAGCGCGTGCTTTCCTTCCGCGCTGAAGAGGAACGTGTACCAAAGGGCTGCTTTCCCATCTGAGTTCCTTTAACTCCAAAGCATTATTTCAATTAACGCAGGCTCTTTCGAGTTTAAATATTGAAACTCTTCAAGCTGGGCAAATTACAGCCAGTGACCAAGCACAGCCACACAGCTCCTGTCCCCATCGTCGCTTCCCTGCCCACCCCCCCAGGGCCAGGCATCCAGTCCCAAAGGCAGACCTCTGCCACAGCACTGCCCAGCGGCAGCATCTCCCCAAAGACAGACGATCCTGGGCTGGGCAATACTATCTATCAATTAAGAAGCAGGACGGGAGATAAAAAGCAGAATACCATGAGCCGTGGAGATAAGGTTTTAGTTCCTTGGTCTGCTCAGCGCTTCGGTACCACCCAGAATTAGTCCCCACCGCGGCAGTACGAGCGGGGCTCAGCCGGATGAGGGGCAGAGCAGGTCCTGGAGCACCCCGAGCGCCTACGGGCACGGGTGAGAGGTGGCAGGGCTGAGAGCCTGGGGCGAAGCGCCCACCTG
>VXBH01007704.1:269832-332323 GCA_013400035.1 Rynchops niger | reverse complement strand
AAAAAAGTCAAGACAATAAAAGTTTAACTCAAAGAAACATCTTCCAATTATTCAGTGCACGTGACCAGTTTTCACCAGGCTTTCAAAGGCTTTGCAGTTTCTGGAAGCTGAATGCCAGGAATACCTGCTGAAATTATCAGAGCAACGCCGGCCTTCCTCGTGCTCTCTCCATTTTCTCAGGCTTCCTTCCTGGCTTCCTGCCAGCATTCCCATCTCTTACAGAAGATCCTGTTTTCCTTCATCGTCTGGGTTGTCTCCTCCTCTTCCTTCTCATTGCCACCCACTCTTTTTTCATCTTTCCCAATACTGTGTTTGCTACATCCTCTCTCGCTGCAGACCCCCCCCCACACCCCGTGCCACCCAGCAAACCGCGGCGGGCACCGCTCGCTCCAGAGCCAGGGTATGCCACGTGCTTGCCAGCGTCCAGGATAACACCCAGGTCAGAAGCCTTTTCCTAGCCCACACCCTGACTGTCGCTGAGCCACAAGGACGCGCGGCTTCTCCCTCGAGCATCCCGATGTTTGAGAAACTCCCCGACACCGGTCTCAGTAGTCGGTCCTTACACCGACGGGTCCTTACACCCGCCTCAGCCCGCGTGCCCAGGAAACGAAGTCTGCTCAGAAGAGCAAAACAAGCAGCAAGCTGAGCCTTTTTCTTCTTCCTTCTTCCCTTCCTCTAGCCCGGATCAAGAAAGCCACATACAGCTGAGAGCTGCAGAGCGGATCCATACCCTTCCCACCCCCCCACCGCTACCTTCTCTAAAAATGTACATGTCGGGCAGTGCATTACGCACAACAATCCCAATTCTAAAAAGCACCAAATGCATTACTAATAAAATAGCAATGCAGTCATCCCGAAACCCTCTCTGACTAGAAGAGGCCGCCTGCCTTCCACGGCGGGAGTGAGCGAGCCACCGCTTCTGTGGCCCACGGGTTGCTGGCTCCAGCCCCCCCGCTAGAAGCAGCGGGTCCCTCCAAGCTCAGCTCTGCAGAGGCCTGAGCACAGGGCAGGCTCGGAGGCTTCTCAATCACCGGGCTACGCAGGCAGGCACTTGACAACACACGCTAAACTTAAGCCATGACAGTCACCACCGAGAGCGGCTCCACACCCCCCATCGCTCCCTTGCGACAAACTGAGACAAGAACACACAGGTAGAAAATGACCGTTTTCAGCTCTTTGGGGGAGGTATTCCAGTTTTCTCCCTTTTTTTCTTTGGCATTCAAACTATGGCCTCTGACACAAAACTGAGCCCAGCCTGCCCTGCAGCCTCCATTAGTGCTACTGCACACTCAGGCAAGCTGCAGAGCTGGTTTTACCCGGTGCAAAGAGATGATGCCCACCCAAGACGTTGGACATCAGTGCTCTGGAACCAGCTCAGTGCCACCCACCCAGTCCTTGTGTTCACTCCGTACCATAAAGGCTGAAGAGTCCTGTCAGCATCAAGGCATCTAGAAGCTCCTCAGAGGGACATCAAGCATTTGTCAGGTGCCTGGGCTGTTTTTCACACATCCACGTCTTCGTAGCACCACTCACAGCAGTGCCCAGCACTCGCCCCTTGGCTCTGAGAAGGGGGGAATGCTCCCCGTGGAACCACCGTGGGCACAGACACACAGCTTCTGTCAAAGCCTCGCTCATGAGTTGACAACGCTCACCCAGAGGAGACCCCAAAGCAGCCGGAGCAACACACATTTTTCAGCCATTCTGCAAGAAACCCTGAATCGTTTGTGGTCACCTGGGCACAAGTGAAAAGCAGTGCCTCACCCAGGTGTTCCCATAAACCACCCACACCCACTTTCCTTCACCCGAGATTTACAAAGACTGTTGATTCATCTTCGTACTTGGGTGCAATCTGCTGACCAATGTTTTGACTAAAGCCTCAAGCACACGCTAAAGGCAGGTGAGAAGACATCTAGGCAGGAAAGCTGCACTGAGACTGTAAACCTTTACGGTAAGTCCCAAGACTCCAAGAGGTCCGCGCATTCCCGCAGTGCAAGCCGAGCACTTGTACGTGCCTACACCGGCTCATACCGCTCGTGTTTACAGATCCTTTCTCAGGTTGACACTTTGCTTAATACTAATTTGACTTAAAGAGAATGGTCTGTTTCAAAGAGACGCTGCTTATAAACCAAAACTAACGTGAAGGTTTGACATGGCACCGCATGTGGATCATGAGCTGCTAGAACGAACTTGTACACACTGCAAATAAAAAGCTTTGCTTACGTTTAAAAACATTTACATTTCTTCTAATAAACTAGACAGAGCTGTGAGGAGAATCAGAGGTTTCCTTAAGAATCCTGAAAACGGAGGCCATCTCTGACCTCCTTTTGTAGAGCTTCTGGTGCTCAACCTGAGGCTCATGTATCCTACACTGAACTTCTTGCTCCACAGCTCCCTTCCTTCAGTACTTACGACGAGCGTGGCCCTGCTGTTTATTGCCGGGGTTTGCCATGTACAAGACACAACGGCAGAGTGCTCCATCAGCCAGTGCAGGGCATCCGACACCCCTCCTCTGCACGAGTCCCAAGGTCTCCTGCACACAATCGGAGCCGTAGAGATAGCAGTGCTGACAGCCGTGATAAGGGCACCTCCAGACCAGCCGGTGGTTGCCCTCATGGTGATTTAAGCTAGGCCCCTCAGCACGCTGCCTGCACACGCTTTGGGTTTGTTACCGGTGCTAGCAATGGCTTAGGTATGGACAACATCACGTTTACTACAGCTTTCAAGGAAGATGTGGTCTGAGACAGGAGCCATCACTCCGCTGGACACAGGAAGATGTCGAAGAGCACAAGAAGGACCAGGGCTGATCCCTGAACAGCAGCATCTCCCCACACCCACGGGCTGAACACAACAGGAGCCCCTGCCCGGCACAGAAACAAGGCACCACCGATGAGCTGTCAAGCACCGCATTTCCTCGTCAAAAGGCACTACCCGATGACACATTTTAACCTCTACCATTTTTTCAAAAACCACCAAGCCTACACTCACAGTGGTGACAAACATATGCATGACCAGCAGGGACCACCGCTGAAGGCTTCTGCTCAATGGAGGATCATACCAGTCAATGAAAAACCAACTGGATGTTCAAGACACTTGCCCTGCAGACGGCACTGCCTCGGACTCCTCTTGTCACCCGCACCTTCTCCTCATGTGCCCAGAATAGCTGTTAGTTCAATAGAACAATTAATTTATTGGGTAACTTATCTGGCTGAGTAGTTATGTAGCCAAAATGCTGGGTTTTAACCAAACAGTTTGGAACGGCACCACAGCCAACACCGTCAGAGGAGCAAAGGCAGCAAGAAGGAGGCGGCACTATGGGGAACAGGAGATTTCCTGGCCCTTTACACAACCACATCTGCAACAAAAGTTGTTGTTTCTCTCTACTACTTAAACCCACAAACAAGGGTTTGTTCAACTTGGTGCAAGAACACCCTAAATAGAATCAATAACAGGTTTCTCATAACACAGGGGACATGTGGGAAGAGGGGAAGGTAAAAGGGAGACTAAGTGATTATGCTGCATTATCTTTATCGGGTCCTTTTGGAGACCCAGGCCGAGCGAACGCGGCAGTGGGGAGGCTTGTGGCATGGAGCACAATGGCCCTCTGTGCCGAGCGGCCACCTTGAGCAGGAGATTTTCATCTGAGGCTTCCTGCAAAGCAGCGCGGAGCCACTGACACTTCCACACACAGCCCCACAGACCGCCCCGTGCACAGCAGGACTTTGCTGAGCGTTTGGTTTCCAGGCGCTGGCTGGCAGCTGGGAGCACGGCGCTGGCAGCAGCTCGGCGACCATGGATCCCCGTCCTCAGCAACAACCTACAAAAGGGACTTTACAGCATAGCTACTGTCACAGAGCCCTTGTTAGAAACCCTCATCGCTCCAATTCCCTGACTCCTAACGGTGGCAAAGCTGTTTCGGACACTTCACTCTCCAACTCAACCTCAGGAGTCCAACCCTGAGCTCAGCAGAAAGTCGACCATGGGCAAGAGCTGACTAAACCACCAGCTCACCTCCGGCAGGAACCAAGCAGGTGACTTTCCCCCTCACCCACTTTAATGATACAAGGAGCCTCAAAGTAAAAAACATATAATAAGAAAGTAAAATTTTGCTAACTACATTACCCTCGCTAGTTTGGGCTTCCACCACCAGCGTCACCCCGTGGGCTGGAGGAGGACCAGGCTGTTGGCTCGCCATTTGGACCTTCACTGCAGCAGCTCTTTCCCTACAACCTTGCAACACCCCCCCTTGCCGCCCGTCGCAATTTCTCCCTTTCTCGCCCATCCTTTGCTTCACTGGCAACTCGACCTCCACTTCTCCTGGGCACAGCTGCTGGCTTGGAGGCTCCTGTCCCCTCACTCACCTCCTGCCACCACCCGGGCAGGGACGCGGGTTGTGAATGGAGAGTCCCGGCACGCTGCTCCCGCGCTGCGCTTCCAGGGGTTGCCAGCAATAAATGTGATCATCTGCTGTGCTGATGCTGCAGTTGCCACTAATGAAATATTATAATGCAGCCCTTAAAGTGACACCACGTCGAGCGGGCCGTAAGGCTGGGAATTAACTCACAAAGCGCAACCAAGAAAATGCAAATTCTTCTCTTTCACCTCTTTCCTAACGGGAAGCCAACTGAATTGGTTCTTCCGTTACCTAGAACGAGTCAGAAGTTCTCGTCTCATGAAAAGTTTTAAGATTTTACCGATTTTTTTAACTATTGGGTCTACAACGTTTGCAAACACATGCAACAAGAACTGCAGAACAGTTCTCCTTCTCTGAGCGTAACCGCGTGAGAACAACCAGCAGGCTGCACAAACCACTTGGGATATAGTAGCAATATCACAATTTTCCCAAACAAAACATTCTTCTTGATCATGCTCTAACTACCCGAAACTTGCAAATTTGTGCTACATAACATTAAGCTTTTTATTTTACGAGCTTTGAAACAGCTTACGAGAAAACCTGTGCTCTGCAAAGGTACAGACAGTTCAGGTGCGTCTGTACTTTACCTTCCGCATCACCTCCACTGAACTTTAAGTCCCGCATCTGTTTAAAATCCTGAAAATTCTATCTATTTTATTATCAGAAGAAGAAAGTTTTTGCCATATTGCTGTGTCTTCTTTAAGACATACCTACTCAACATGGAAAAATTATCGGATTCTCCTACAGTCAAACATTTTCCAGACACACACACGCAACACCAAGCTATTCTTAAAAGACCAGTCACATGCAAGTTTTTCATGATATTTACAGGCATAAGAGGTCCTCGTGAGCAGAACATTACACAGAAAGTTTCCCCAGAAAAGAAACCTTGAACCAGAACCAAGTTATTTCTGCAAACGTGAACCAGAAAGTTCCTCGGCACTAGCAGAGATCTTTATGCATCCTCCACCTTGGATCTGCTCAAGGCCCGTTTTTAAGTACCATCAGAAGCAGCAGCCGATCTCCAGGAGGCAGCACGCCAGCGGAGCCTTAGGAGCTCTCTAAAAGCTCTTTTCTCTACTCGTGTTTTCTTCACCCACATTTCTACCCTTTTATATTTAACCTAGATAAGGAAAACATGAATGACAAGCGGGCCGCTAAGGCAGCTCGAGCAGGATCGCTGCTCCCGCCTGTGTGAAACGACGGTCTGGAAGCAATTTGTTTTCCCATCTCATTTCACATGGGAAGCCCATCCGCCAGCGGGGCCGTGCCCCAGCCGCCCGTCCCCTCCCTGCTGGGAGCCCAGCACACAAGAGGACATTGTCCCGCCTGAATGACAAACAGTTTTGTGACGCTGAGGCTGTAAAGTGCATCAGACAGGTGCAAGGAAGCTTACCAAATTGGTGTGTACACGTCTCCGCGATTCGGGGACGAGTTCATTCCTAGGAAGAATACACACGAAATGCCAACAATAGGCTGAGAGGTAGCGAGGGGCTTGGGGGGGGGGGACGGGTGGTGCTCCACGCTCGGCCCCTTCGCCCAGGGCTCCTCTTTCCCAGCCCTCCCACCACACACCCATGGGCTCCATCTCCATCGGGACAGGTCGCTTCTCCCGGCAAACCTGGCTTTCCTGAGCTGCAACGATACCCAGGCTTGTCTGAGGAACGGCAAAACACGGGCAAGCCTTCAGAACCTGAAACTCATCTCAGGAAAGAAACCCCATCGTCCAAAAGGGATAACAGAATTTGAAAGTATTTTATCCCTTTAAACTGAACACAGAGATGTCTCGCACTTGCCAGCAAGTTCACAATGAAAAACACTTGCTATTTCTGTCACTGCATCTCCAGAAGCTCAGGCTCGATTTGATTCATTTTCCCTATAAGGTATTTTTAAGTATAGAAGAAAAGGCCCAACTGATTGCCAGAACGTGTCCCTGCAGACCGGCCGGCAGCAGCCACGCATGCATAAACCATCACGCAGCTGGCGAGCGGAGAGGCGCGTCGGCCGGCCACGGAGCCGGTTTCAGACAGGTTGCCCCACCAGAGGCACGACCAAAACCAGGACAAGCAGGTGATCTCCGCTGCCTTCACGCGCACCAACCTACGCGAGTATCTTCAGGCTTTTTAGTTTTGTTTTCAAACACGCGCTAAGTGGATCATTCAACAGGAAGCACGCAGCCAAGACCTTGGCAAACCGCAGCTGGCATTTAGTAACTGCACCGTCTTTAAAGACCCCTTTTAATCAACTTTTAACTCCTCGTCACGCGGTGCCAGCGTGTCCCAGCACACCCAAGGTTTCCCTCAAAAGCCGCCGCCACGTCAAATTATTCCACCCTCTTCACCAACCTGCCATGCTTGCAAATCGGATCCAGGGACTTATTCAGCCGGAAAGAAACAAGGCCAGACAAAATAGTTCCTTTTTTTACAAAAAATAAAAATAAAATTTGCTATCTGTCGTCCAATCCTGAAGAGCCCACAAGCGGCTGCTGGCACAACGGAGAAGTACTTCAGCCCGCACTATAGCAGAATGAGCCCCCGTGGAATATAATTTTTAATAGACAGATAAAATTAAGGTTAGTGACAGGAATTACAATATGCAGAAAAGGTCTTCATTTCCTTCACCCCACTAAATATATTTCTATACTCAACATTTAAGCAGGAGCCAGATCAAAAACCAGATTAAAAGGGGGCATTTTTCATGGGAGCTGTGCGGCAACACCACTGTGCGATCGCTGCAGCAGCCCCACAGAGGAGCACTGGACTCCGGCACCAGAGACTTGTTGGAACAGATGAGATGAGTCACGAAGCAGAGACATGCAGAGCTCCGGCTGCGCTGCCAAGGGGAGGGGAAAGCCGCCCCGACGGCCGCGTGTTTAGGGAAGGACCGCAATCCACCCAGCGCTCTTAGTCAGGCCCTCGGCACAGCACGCAACGCTACAGTAGGTAGAACGGAGTCGGCTCCTCTTGAAATAACTGCAAAGTTGTTCTGCCTTTTGAAAAAAAAAAAAAAAAAAAAAAAAAAAAAATGCATGGCTACTGCCAGATGTGAAAAATTCCTCCGGTCTGGTTTCCTGGAGGGAGCAGGAAGGGAGGCTGTGACCACCTCGCCCCTGTGCGTGCCTGGGTCGGTCCTGCTCGGCGCGAGACAGGCTTCAGCTCCAATATTAACTCCCCCCAGGAAACACACCTCTGCCGGGTCTCCTCCAGCCCGGCCAGGACAGCGGAGGCGTACCAAAAACGCGCAGTGAAATGGCATTGCATCCGCGCTGGGAAAGACCCAAGCTCTCCTGCACCCCGAGAAGAGGAGCGGTTCCTGCCGTGCCCGGCCGAGCCGACGTGCTCCGGCACAGAGCAGGGCTGGCAGCCTGCCCCGCTCATGTGCCTTTCTTGGAGCCTCTTCCAGCTCCTCCTCAAGGGAGCCTGCCGGGACCGTGCCCTTCCAGCGAGGAGAGGCTCCGGCGAGCAATGTCAGCCACCTCCTCACCGGAGCCTTCTGCGGCCGAGCAGCCCCCAGAGCGGGGGGTTTAAGGCAGGACCCACGTCCCTGTAGCCAGAGGGCAGTGGTGTGTGAAAGGTGCTTCAAGACGCGACCACGCGTGCCTCTTCACGTGGAACTGAGAAGTTGACTCAAATCACGTCCGCATTAAGTCGGGGGGAAGATCACATCACGCAGAAGCCGTAACAAACAAGGAACCGCTCCACACTGTTAAAGCTGTAGATACACGACGCTGCTCCCCCAAGTAATTTTTCTACAATACACGACGACATTCCCCAAGCAGGTTTTCCAAAATCCCTGTTTTCCCCAATCAGTTTTTCTACAATCCCTCTGCAACGTCTGGTGACCGTTTCAGATTTCTACACAATTTTCACAACTATAATGATCCAACATTTACAGACAACTCTTTAGAAAGTTATCATTAAAAGTTGTTTCCTTTTGAACCGTCGGACCCCTTCCCCTCCAGCAGTCACATGCTTTTGATGCGGTGTGAGAAACCGAGTGGTTTGGGGAAGTTTCTGTAATAGCTGCGTACGTTTGCACAGTTACTGAAAGCTACGGCAATAGGGAGCCTCAGCAGCGCAAACACGATGCTCACCAAGTACCGGTTCAGCATTCGGCATTAGAAGATGCACCACATCAAGGCTAGAAACCAGCACATTTTTAAAAATAATTAGAAGCAAAAGCCATACGCTAACTCGGTACCTCTTCAACTGCAGCTCTGAAACTAAGCTTTAGATGAAGGGTTTCGGCTTTCTAACAAAATCTGTTCCTCCAAACACAGCACTCCTCCTCAGCAGCCTTAATTTACCACCCACGGCCGCCTGTGGAGAGCATGAAGTGGACAGTCCTGGAATTCACCACCTCTGCTTTTAGGTTTTACAGTCCTTCAAGTCTCCCCTTTGAGAGAGGGGAGCTGCCTCTCAGAATAAAAGCACTTGCCGTTGAACTGCACGCCCGAAACACTCTTCACACATAAGAAAATATGCGGTGGGGTTGTTTCCCTTGCGTTACTCCCAAAGACCAGACAGCTCAGAAACAAGCGGCCAGAAAAATTAACTCTCTCAAATAAATTAATTGTGAACGATTCTCCGAGCAGTTTTGAAGCTGCGCTCCTTGCTGGGTGTGTTAGGAGTTTTGGCTAAAAAGCAAGCTTTCATGTGTAAAAGGTTAACAACATTTACACCTTAAATACCGTACTTAAAAGCATCTCGACCAACAAGCTCCTTAGCAATTCCTCCCAGGGAGGTGGGACAACTGAACTGGTTGGTCTGGTTACTATATAAAGTCTCAAGTATGCTGTTTTCTACGTTTTCATTAACGATTAAGTCAGCCAAGTTCTGCTGAGGCTTCGGAAAAATACTGAAAGTCACCAGCCCCTAATGACTACTCAGGCTGTCAGTAGGAACTGAGTATTTTTTTCTAGTGCGGCACGAATGCGCACAGAAATTCCCAGCCCAACAAGTATTGCCGCGGGACGTAACACCAGCGGCATACCGCGGAGAACACACCTCCAGCTCCTCTCACAAAGATGCTTCATGGGCCACGTCCGGACGTGGGGGCAGGATCCCTGCAAGGTGCCGAACGCCACCCTGGGGGGCAGCTCCTGCTCACGCCTATAATTTTGGCAGAGTTCAACACAGAGGGTAGATGGGAGCTTCGTCTGTTGTGGTACAGGTCAGCCTGGTGAGTGATCCAAAATCTCCGATCCTACATCAGCTGACGTTTGTAAACGCCATGTCAGCAACGGGGAAAGACAAGAGTTGGGGGTTTTAGACCAGGGCTCAAAGCAGGCTGGCCTGGCCGGCAGTACCAGACCCCCTAACGCGGTGGTGCCATCCATTCCACCAAGTGACGGGAACGATTTCCGGATTTTTCTTAGCAATTGTATTTAAAAAGAAACCCAACAAAATAAAGCTGAACTTCTGAAAATTTTTCAGCGCTTGTCACGTCATAACCCCATGTAACACGGGCTGGCTTTACTGCAAAGAGACACAGCATCAAAGAAGCCAGCAAATCAGCCTCTTAGTTACATTTATTATAACTTGTAGAAGACAACTTTTTAAAAACCAAAAGGACATAACTTTGGGGATCCTTCAGCAGCTGGGAGCTGGATATAGGGTGAGGAAAAGAAGAGAGCACGGAGCAGAGTCAACCCAGGAGCATCAGGAACGGGGACTTCTCTGCTGCGAAGGCGCTGCGATGAGGCCGGTGCTCCGGTCCCTGCCGCGCAAACAGGTCCGGTTACACGCATGGGCTCTGCAGCCAACGGCGCTTCCACTCATCCATTATTTCTGGGGCATTTTTGAAGTCTGGCTTGCAAAACGCCAGTAAGTAGTTCCACAAAGGCTTTGAAGTTGTTCCTGGCGATGAAGAGAAGCAGCAACACACGGCTACGGACACATTCAGGAGACCAATAAATTCCGGCCTTGCCCTCTTCAAATACACGAACCATTCTTTTGTTTGTTTGTTTCTCAAGTCCAACACACCAACTATGTTTCTGTTCAACAAAGGCTCAGAGGGAAAAACGTTCAGGTTTGCAGCTAGAGCTACAAAACAGATTAAATTAATATTCTACTCTCTCCCTACCACAAAGTCTTTGGAGGACGCTTTGAAGACAAATGCTGGTCTAACAAGAGCGGCCTCCTCTTCAGAGAAACTTGATGATGATGGCAAAAATATTTTAAATTTGCTTGCTGAATCGACTAAAAATTGTATTTATTTCCCCTAAGAATGTTTATTGAACCAACCAGTGACGAAGCTGGTACATATTGACCACACTCCTGATTTAGCGCCAAATTTGACCCATTTTGAGAACCTGAGGGCTACACAACATCTGCATTTCCAGAGCTCGTTTTCGCGCCCCTTGACTACGCCCTCTCCTGAATGACTTCTGTCTGGGGTGGGCAGAAGGAAAAACTTTCTTGCTTTTCAGCTCCCACGAGGTTTCCCGATTTTGAGTGAACTGGTGCAAGGAGTGAAACAGTTACACGCACCCACCGGCCGGGCTGCAACTAACAGCGCTTAAGTCGAGATTATTTTGTGCAAAAGCAGTTGACATTTGGAAAAGTTTAAATATCAAAATTTACTCCTCTGTAAAAACTGAAAATAATACATACTGAACACATGACATACCGCTGGCATTTATACAGCTTGAATCAATCTCCAGTTAGGAGGCACTCTCTTCGAAACCCTTTGTAATTTAAAAAGATGCATCTAGACTCAAAAAAATTTGAGAGGTACCCATTGCTTCAACATTTGAGGTGTATTAATACAGTCTATGCTCACGCTGAAGCCTACCCTCCTTTTCAAATAACGCTCAGCTTAAAATTATTTAAAGTTTTTTCACTGAAAGGGTTATTAACCATTGGAATAGGCTGTCCGGGGAGGTGGTGGGTTCACCATCCCTGGGGGTGTTTAAAAAAAGGGTAGATGGTGTCCTTAGGGACACGGTTTAGAAGTGGCTTTTGTCAGGGTACGTTAATGGTTGGACTTGGTGATCTTAAAGGTCCCTTCCAACCTCAGCGATTCTATGATTCTAAATATATTAAGTATACCAGGTATGCGTATCAGTAACGCCAGTTTTACCTCCTCTAAAAAAAACTACAATGGCGCTTAACACATACACTAATTTCAGCATCAAATATTAAGGTTCTTTGATCAGACTAGGAGTTAGAGACCCTAAGGCAACATAGCCTGTATGTTGCCCAGTCTCTCCACACATTTTAAATCTCAAAACTGCTTATTTTTCCAATTCCAGTTCAGGATATATACCATAGTAAATATTTTAAATAAACCCACAGGAGCTGCTTATGCCAGTAATGTCAAGCATTTGCTTTTTTAAAGGAACATCCGTACGTACAATCACTGGTTTATACACTTAAGAATTTTATTTTATTGTACTGCTGTATCGCTTTTTTAATACACATCTGCCAAGGAGGAAACATTCTGTTTCTAATTACCAAAGTCTTAAAAAAAATTTTTTTTTTCAAGTTCAATATTTAATATATTTGAAAAGAAATATTTCTAGAGGTGCCTCAAGTAAAAAATTGGTTAACATGTGTTTTACAGCCTTTCCAAACTCTTTTTATGGTCCTGGAGTCTGTCCACATTTATGGAAAAAATGTAATGTTTCAGCTTCAATTTGTCTATTATTTCAGCATGATGTTTTAAAGCTCTTTAAGAGAAGGGAACGCATCCACCTTTCAAGTAATTTTTTCAATTAATATTTGAAAGAATTCAATCAATTTTTATTTTTTTTTTTTTTAACAGGAACTTTTGCAATAGCTATGGAAGTCAGCTTTTCTGGTGCAAATCTCCTGACTGAGATCAGTTTCCACTGACACATTTCGTGCCTTTACGTTACCCCAGTTTAGGTTTCCAGTCACGGTACTGCAGACCGGCGGCACAGGAGCACTGCTCCCAGCAGTAACGCTCCAAAGCGACGAAGGACGAGGGCAGAGATCAGCAGACGGTGGCACCCACGCCTGAACCCCCCCTTAAAACCCCTACTTCTTGACCGCACACAAACGCTTCTGATGCTTTTTGAAGAAAAAAAAAAAAAATTATACCTGAAGAGTTGGACTCTTTCCCTGGTCAGGTTATGCTAAGCAACTGGAAGAAACAAAATACTTAGAGTGCTAGAATAAAAATTTTGCCAGATAGGCTACTGTTTCTCCCCACGTGAAGGGCCCCCGGCATCCCACCCACGGGTGGCCACTGCGGAGCGATCACAAAACTTCTGCCCGGCCCAGGGACGCCACGGCAGCAGGCCAGAAACCCAAGGGCTACCCAGCCCCATTTTATTAAAGTGGAATATTTTTAACAATATAAGTGTATGTCAATGTGATTGCCAGACACTAGACTCGAAATCCTTTATTTCATTGTGAGCATCTGCGGGGACCAGAGCAGAGCACCAGAGAGGCGGAGGGGGAGATGCTCCCGCGAGGATGCTCTGCATCCTCCTCTCCTGGCACTCTCGTGGAGCGGGGCAGCACCTCCTCACCTCCACCACACCCCCACGGAGGTGAAATGCTCTAAATACAAGTAATAACGCACCTAGCGCCCCGTGCAGATTTATTTCTACAAAACGGACAGGTGAATATTAAACGCTGTACATACACACACAGGCAAAGCGTGGCAGAGCCCAACTGCACCCCAGCCCTCCACAGCCACAAGTAATTTTCTATTTGTGACGCTCAAATCAAGGACTACTCCACCGCCAGCAAGCCATGAGAAAGACTGCATCATTTTCATTATAGGAGAAGGTCTTAATGGCCTCTATCTGCTCTTCTGACTCCAATTGCAGCTTTATATTCTCCACAGAAAGCTCCCGTTGATTTGGGTGTTCTCCTCATCACCAAAAAGGAAACTAAAATTTGGAGTAAGGATCTGGAGGGGGGTTGTTTTTAAGAAACAGACTTGTAAACAGTACTTCCACAGGGAAAGGAATGCAGAGAATGAGAAGCAGCCAGCCGGCACGTACGTTTCATACAAGCCTTCAAGGATGTACCTAACTCAGGGACAAGCTGAACAGCGGCTGCTCAGGACCGACGATGTGCAACGTTTCCCATAGCATTTCTCACGTATTTTTAGGCCGGTTTCCTGAGGAAATGAGGCCCACAGCTGCAGCATGCCCACCTCTCCCCCAGGCAGCCAGGTCTGAAGGAAGAGAGGGCCTCGGGCAGCCAAGCAGGAGACTCTCGCCCCTGCGGGAAGGCGAGAGCCTGGCCACCAACCTGCCTGTCCTCCCTGGGTGCTGTGTCACGTCCTGCCAAAGGCAGGAGGCTTTTGGAAAGAGGGAAGGGGAAGTACTGCAAGGGGGACTTGATTTTTATAGAACGAGGATTGCTCTGAAACCAAGCTACCCAAGTGACTGCAGGAGAAGTTGTCAGAAACACTTGACCAGATGCACGCTCCCTATGGTGAGACCATTTCTCCAGCTTCTTGCTTCCCCCATCCAGAAGGCTCCGTGTACTCAGAGCCTGCAGACATCTGTACGGGCTCTGGGTGACACAACGCCCGCCCTGAGACCATATTTACTCATGCGTGGTGTCACCAAGACCCGCTGAAGGGGGTGGCTGTGGGCTGACGGACACGAGCACCTGGGCCGGGGCTTACCAGGCTCTTCTCTGCATTACTCACATCAACCGCACCGCGACCATCATACCCTGGGACACCGCAGCTGGAGGCGGTGACGAGCAATTTACTGTCACTTTTAAGCGTACTGCAATCACAAGCCAGTAGGCCAGGTCTAAAATGTGGTAAGTCAATGTTTTATTTTTAATAACGGCCCATCACTTCCTCGGGGAACTGTAAAACTGAAGTGCTCTCTACACGAAACCCTAAAAGCAAGAAATCACAGCACACAGCAAGATCTCGAATAACTTGTCAGTCCCTGTCCTGTAAAAGACTGGATGGGAGCAAGTCAGGAAATTTCAAGAAACAAAAAACAGACAAAGGAGCGGATCAGGAGAGCCGCTGAGCCAGAAACCTTGCCACTGCGTGCACCTTCAGCCGAGCTCAGACACGTTATTTGAGACAAAACATTTTACAACGTGGTTATGCTCAAAAGCAGTGAAACACCATTTAAAAACAATAAAACACAGTCTGGGAAGAAAATGTAAGCCGAGACTGGAGGTTGCTCTTGGAAACACCGTGGGTTCTCTGCCGTCCCTAGCAGGGTGTGCGGGCAGGGACAAGAGCCCCCACTGCCACCCAAGCTCCTCCTCCACCCATCCCTCATTTACAATTAGCTGAAGAAAAGGATAATTAATATTTTTCTGCCATACCTGAAAAATATAAGTCCTTCTGAGATGGCTGTCTTACCTCTAGATTCATATAAAGCGCTACGATGACTACAGTAATTAAGTAAGCAGACGCGTATTCAGTTACCGGCAGGAAGGAAACGTGCTGCAAGAGCTGTGATACCTCAGGTGTGTGTCAGTTCCTTTTGAGGCAACCTCGTCTACTGGTTTAGAGGACAAACCTCACAGTCAAGGCACCCAGACTTCGGCTGTTCACTCTAAAATTACTTATAAACAAGTACTTTATTAAACAGAGAAACAGCCTTGCATTTCCAGCTCTGGCTGGCTGGTCTTCTCAGTTAAACTCCATCTCAAACTGACTGTTAGAGGGAAATCTTCCATCTTCTTCCTCATCTCCCTTCTGCCATCCCCTTCCATGCTCAATACACCCTCGCACCTGCCACCTCCCAGGTTTCCGAGCGCTACCGCAGCTTGTTTAGAATCCCTGCTTCTGGACCAAACTGAAACACAAAGGGGATTTTCGCCATGACCTGTGGTTCTCCTGCGACGTCAGCCCCGCTCACAGGGAACTTCAGCATTAAAAAAAAAGAAGAAAATTTTTAAATGCCAGGTCAGGTGCAAAATTAGCAGGCAAGGGCACAAAGAACAGAAACAAACCACCTAATACAAAACCCCCAGGAAAGAGTATCAATACTGTACTACTAAAAAAAATTCCAGAGCCTTCTGTGGGAATAGGGAATCTCTGTGTCAGTCCAAGGAAAAGATGAGAAACTCGTTGTCCCGAGCTGGGAAGCGGGACGGTATCTGAACACGACCTCAGCAAGTGATCCTGGTTAGGGACTGACAGAGACTTGGCCTTTGCAAAAAGCAATTCAGTTACTCAGTAAGAGGGAAGGGCTGGTTAGCCTGTTGTGATATCTGTGTTCAAATAGAAAACAGACCTTCGTTAACCCAATGTATCAACCATTTGATGAACCCAAGTGCCACTATCTGTCCTGCCAGCGCCGAACTGACGGGGCAGAGCTCTAACGCGCTCCCCGAAAGGGGGTTGGCTTTTTTTCTTTTAGCAACTCTGAAAAATACTTGGAAACGGAATCCAAAATATAAGGCAGGGCACACATCCTGTTTTTCTGAAGCTATACAGTTTCTCAAGTGTTATAAAAATGATTTGCCAGTAAGCGAGCCAAATGTATTGGAAAGATACAAGCAGCGCCTGGGGTGGAAAGAAGGTGTTTTTAGCACGCTCGGGCCAATTAAGATTTCGAAGGTTTCCAAGCACACCACTCCTCTTAACCCAACAGAAGGAACTGAGTTTAGCAACTTATTTAGGGTTTCATTTGCTAATTTGCAAAAACAAGGAGAAATCTTCCTCTGCTCTCCAGCATCTTGTTGGGAAAGCTCTTGCCAACACGCGGGTGTCGCTGCCAACAGCTCAACCCAGCGTGACCCAAAGTTCTCCCTCCCGGTGCCGGCGTGCGACTGCGGCGACGCGGGGAGGGAGCGAGACGCGCTCTGCACAAATGCGGAGACAGCTGAGAATCGTTTTATTATAATCCTGACATCGCATTTGCTGTTAAAATGAACCCAGTAAAAAACCCCCGGCACACTAAGCGATAAGCCAAGTTTAAACCAGCCTAGGGCTCAGGTAACAGAAAAGTTACCGTGGAGGTTCAGGTCTCAAAGAAAAAAGTTGCACATGTGCTACAAAACTACAGCAGATTAAACGTTAAGAAGTAAGGTAGCCTATTTTCCTCCTTCCCCTCAACACAACTAAAAATGCTACTTTAAGAGGACTGTTCTCAGGTTTAGCGCTGATGATAGCTAGGTCAGAAGCCAGCCTTGGAAAGTTTTACTCAGCAGCAGCTTTAGAAACCATAAATTATCTTTAGACTAAGTTTACACACGCGCCCCTCCACAGCGTGTGACTGCCAGCTCCCTTTCTCAGGGCTTCTCTTTAGACACCACAGACGTTCCCCAAAGCCAGGCAGGATCCTCACCTAGGCATGGCGGGGCCGAGGCAGGCGATTTCAGGATTACTTTTGCTAAGACAAGCAGCAGACGGGGGCCGAACTCAAGGCTGAGGTTTAGGACTCCCGACGCAGGGCAGAGCTCCCAGCCAGGCCGGCAGCGCCAAAGCTACGAAGCCTCCAGGGGAGCACAAGCCCCTCGGGCTGCATCGCCAGTAGCTTCCCTTCCATCGCAATGGGGGGGGAAAATCAAGCACAAATCAAGCAAAGCTGGGTGTCTTCGTAGGCTAAGCCTGGCACGTTTAAACCAATGACTGCTTTCAAAAACTTTGTTTCAAAGTGTTTTTACAGATCTAAGCCCCAAAAAGGTAATAAAAGATGTTTTAATAGCTGAAGGGTTTCTTCTCCCGCCTTGGGTCTATAGCCGAGACTTGGCAGAAACTTTAGCTCCTGAGAATTTGAGTTACAAAACCTGAGAATAAAACCAGCAGACTCATACCCCTAGACCGACTCCGCATCAGGATG
Source organism: Rynchops niger (assembly GCA_013400035.1). NCBI lineage: Eukaryota > Metazoa > Chordata > Aves > Charadriiformes > Laridae > Rynchops > Rynchops niger. The sequence goes on along the minus strand of VXBH01007704.1, from coordinate 315,158 downwards.
CATTTGCGGGTTGCAGTAAATGGAGCCCTAATCCAGGCCTACGGCTTCACGTCCTTGTAGTCATGGAACGGACTAATGTGTTGATCAAAAAGGTAAGCAACGGGAGAAATGCTACAACGTAAAAGGTTAACATCTGTGATTTTTCCTTTTTCCTCAATGTTTTCGTGCACTTACACAGAGGGCAGAGGGACACTACTTAGGGACAATCCTCACCAACACGACAACAGCAATTTTTCACGTACACGGGAGCAAATCTACCATACCCAAACCCATCTCCGGGGTGGACAACCACGGCACTGCTAGTTAGGTCTGACGCTGAGGTATCCACAGGGCTCAGCTGTGATGCCAAGAATGAGTCTATGTCCGTGGGAAGCGGTGATGTCCGTGCCCAACACTGTCCGGGTACTCGAGGTGAGTGGAGGAAGGAGTCCTGCTGCCACAGCTTCGCTCGCCCCTGGGTCACCAGCAACGCTGATGGCAGCTGCCTCCATTTCCAACACCAGCTCATCTGGCTCCAGAAAGTTTTAGACGGGCTTTCCAGCATGGTAGCGTCTGGGGACAATTCCAGCAGAAAGGCAGGTGTTTGATTCAGTAGCTGTCATTCATAGGCTAACGCGAGAACACCTGCCGCCTCCCTCTCAAAGCGAGCTTCTCGCATGAAGAAAATCCTACACCCGAAACCAAATTTCTCAAATAATTTCTCCAGGGTCACGAGGGAACACCACTCTGACAAAGTCCACTGCATGAAGTTTTTGGGGACAGCTGGAAGAGAAGAGGTGAGCGGCACATGAAAGCGCTTCAGGAACACTTACAGGTACTTAAACTGTCCCGATGCTTTAACCCAAAGTCGGATGGGAAGGCCTGCGATGTACTTTAAGCTGAATACAAACCCTCAAACAAGGTCAGGCCGTGGTGGGGATCAGAAATTAATGTAAGGTAAGGCAAAATCTTCCAGACAGGGATTAGCTGAGAAACCCCTGCTGGGAACTAGAGTGAGTGCCAAACTGTGACAAGAGAGATTAATACTTTCAGAGGCATTACCACTACAAAACATCTGAAGAAAGAATGTTTTTCGAGAATTTTTCCTCCTTTGGCGTTAATGGTAGTTATCTGTCAGACGCGTGCGGAGGAAGGTGCAGCTGCACCGAGCAGCAGTCAGGCTTTTGCCCAGGTACTTTTAATATACATTGCAGCAAAGGGCAACAGATTTCTCCTATGCCATATATCACTGTCAGGCAAAAATTAGGATATCCTAGAGACAATTTTACGTGCATTTTTGGAAGCGCTCATTAAATGCAAGAAAATTAATTTCCAGAATGTTCCAGAAGTTTCTCAAAGTGGCCTTCTCTGTACGTTAATAATGCCTTCAGGCAGGGGTTTCAACAAACACGAAGTAGGGTCCATAAGCTTTATTATCAATGGAAAACGCCTGAAAAAAATACTTACAACATTCTTTTTGCCCATTGTCAGAAAATTCAAGCCCTTGGCCACATGCCGCGTTTTCATTTTCTTGTATGCTCTTTCATATCTGGTTTTGGCACTGCCCCCGAGAGGGCTCCGACTCGGGATCTGTCCACACATTCCAGCAATAAATGACACTAACTGGAGTCATTCTTTAAAATATCTGTCAAATATAACTCTTTCACTGTTTCGATTCTCACTGACTTGCCCCCACAGTGCTGGGATGAAGTCATAAATTATACGCCCTGCCACTCAATTTTCTCTGATTGTTTGGTAGAACCTCTCCACTAATAACCAGTGATCATCAGCCACCTCATGGCTTAAGTGGTTTCCAATCATGAAAGATTTATCCACTGTGACTTCCAGTCAATCACGGAGACGCTGAAATGGCTATCAGGCACTCTCATCTCGAGACCACAAGACGAGCAGACAGACTCCAGAGACAGGGGAAAGCAGATCAGAGCGCTGACTCCAGACACCCAAAAAGTCAGAGAAAAGCTGCAACAGCTGCATATAGAAAAACCCCCAATCTCTATGTCTGTAAGGAAGTCAAAAGCCCAAGACCAGAGCCCAAATTCAGCTCCAAGGACACTCACCTGGACCACAGCACGTGCAGAGAGCACTCCAGATGATCAGGTCCATTCGAGGGAGAACTGTGTGCTGGGATGAAAGGCGGAGAAGCACATTCCCTGCCCTAGGGCAAGGCGGCACGTGCATAAGCCAAGGCAGCGCCCCACGGCAGCCTTCAAATGCCCCGCTGGAGAACTATCCCGCACGTTAAACGTCAACTACCACTACAAGTCAACAGGACTCTCTCCCAGCCACTAGGGGAAGAGAAGCAGAGCTGTCTTCTGCAGCCCGTATCTTTGAAAGAAACATATCCCTCCCAAAGATCAGGCCACTGAAAGATGGGCTTTCAAGGAACAGTAGTTATCCTTCAAGGGAAGGGAAGGATCTGACCTGTAAAACTGGCACTACACAAAAAATAAAGTTGAGAAGAGAGAGAAGTAATAGGTGCTAACTACAAAGGTGCTCAGATCCAAGCTGCAGATACGCCCACGAGCATGAGTTACAGCCAGCTGTGTTCTTGTCGGGGTCTTTCCTCCCCAAATCCAGCCTCTAGTACCAAGAGTGTGACATGGAAACCCTCATGCCTGAAATCTCACACCGGCAGCCTCCAGAAGTAAACTTGGAGCACCACCACGGTGCCCGCTGTTAACTGGTACACCGAAACAGACCCTTTCGTCCTGGAAAACTCAGATGCAGAAAAGGCTATTTTAAAGAGAGAAGTAACGTTTGCACTGCACTCTGTCTCTCGCTCACGTATATTAAACAGATTAAAGTTCACTGAAAGTAAGCAGCCACTACTAGAAGCACAAAAGATTACTGGGATGGCATGGATTGTAGACACCAGGTACCGACCGCAGCCGGAGAGCACAAGAGGAGAGACCGGTGCCAACCGGGCAAGTCGGGGCAGTGCCGCTGCGCTTACACAACGCTCTCCTGCGCACGGCTATTTAAAAGCAGCGTAACTTAGCAGCTTCGCGGAGACAACGAGCGTGCCCGATGCACGGGAGGGAGCCATGGGGAATTAATTGCTCCAGAACGAAAACTAGAAGAGTAAGCACCATTTATTTTGCCATATTCTTAAAATGAAATAAGAAAATATTTAAACACTACAGCTTATTTAGATAATACACGCTGGAAGACATCTTTTACTGCTGGCAGCTTGAAAGAAAAGAACGTAATTACAATTCCAAGCATGAAATGAGCTCTCTTCCACACATGCCTGAACCAAGTCTAACTGTTTCACCAGCTGTAGTGAATCAAAGCAGGCAGAATTGAACAGAAAGGACCTAGAAGCAGCAGCTCTTGATGCCTTTAACCTAGTAATTGCATGGCACCTGGATCCGGAAGGACTGCGGAGGATTTAGCAGTTGCAGATGTGCAGCTGATGTGGTGCACGGAGCATTTGATCTCCCTGGAATGCAGGACCCCGAACAATGCATCTGTGTGCTGGCCCACCACACACCCGGGTGTGGGCCCGGGGGATATATAAAAGCTAACATTATACTGCAATTGAAAAGAAAAAAGCCACAGCATGAGCTTGACTGTTGTTTAACTAAGAGAAAAACAATAGCAGCTTTGGTCTTAAGTATCTGCCAGAATGACCACTAGCCACTTCCAGATACATTCTTTGTTCAAGTACTTCAATACTAGGTTGCTTCATCAGCCGTCCGAAATCGCAAAGGTACCAAGGGGGCTGCTAAATGTAAACCCACGGTGACGTCTATCTCCAACTTGTCAGAGAAATTGCTAAAACAGCTCTAAAACAGAGTTATTAGCATTACGCCCCGACAGCGACATCAAGTACTGAGCTGTCCCGTTTCTGAACGTTAAGCACGACGCAGAAGTCCACTCATCTCACGCGTCACACCTGCTTTCTTCAAAGGGTGCAAATCCTCACAACGCACCATTAAAAAAGGAATCCCAGCTAAGACCCTTCTGCAAATCCGAGACGACCTTCGCACACGGACCCCGGGAGAGCCGCCGGACTCGGTGCTGTGGCCTCGCCTCCCGCTCCGCAGCCCGGAGGAGGCGAGCTCCAGCCCTGCTGGTTCCCGAGAGCAGGGGGCAGCCAGGAACGCCACCTCGGCTGCGAGCACCGCGCACCCGTCCCTCCAGCCACAGCAGTCACATCACCCGCACGGCAAACCGAAGCTGAATAAAGGCACAAAAATAAACCACACAGGGGTTAACATTGTTAGACTAAGAGTAACTCTAAACTTGATCCTGCACTTTAACAGAGATTTCCACAAGAACTTCACTCTTTTGAGATGAGTAGCTGGGAGAGCTGCTGTCCATGTTTCTGCTGGGGAAGGAGGGGCAGCCCAACCTAAAAAGTTTATAAATTTATTCTGACCTCCAGTATCGCCAAGGTGATAATCTTGCCAGTACAAGAGCATCAAAGCTGCTGCTGGAGAAGTATTCTTAATGTGTCCAGGAAAAAGAAAAGATGACAACTCCCTCAGATGAAAGAAGGGGACATTTTCCCTTTCAGTTTGTATATATAAACAGATATAGATAGATATTTCCGCACGCATGCTTGTTTTTGAAGCAAAAGCAGAAGTACCAGCAGAGCCACCTAGAGCAGTGCCACAGGACATCTTGCGTCGCCGCACAAGGCTACTTGCGCCTCGGTGGCGTTTTGCAGGCTGGCACTAAGAGACGACCAGCGCGATGGCCAGCCTGCAAGCACCACGCAGCATCCCTCCCAGCAGCGCCTGGCCCGGCTTACGGCTGTCAGCTGGACGGGACGAACGGCACCGTCTGCCCCAGCTGGTCAATCATTCCCCATCAATGAACATGAAGTTAAGAGGTACACTGTAAGCCCCAGGACCAGACACAGCGAGCTGACAACAGGTCAGAGCTGGAACATACAAAGCCAGGAACGTCTCCCATGTTTCGGAAGAGCTGCTCACAACGCGGCCGAGGTGTCCGAGCCCAAGTGTGCCCTCTCCTCCTCCTCTAATTGGTATTTCCAGAGCAAAGACTTCACCCGAGAACAGCCTGGCACACGGATTGTGGGCTTAAGACTGTGACCCCAAGAGGGGACACAAGCGGCTTGAGAGGGATAGGTGTAGTCTCCTGCTCGGCGCTCAGGGGCCTGCAGGCTAATGAAAAGCAGTTGGAGTTTAAAAGATAGTTTAAGGTCACTTTTGATCATTTTAACTGAATGCAACTGAATATTTAAATTTCAGCAATTTTAGCTAGTGCATTAAACGTCGTAGTGAAAGTTTAAAAATAAGATTGGCTACAATAAACTAAAAATAAGCAAACCTGACAAAAACAAGTGGCGAACATTCTATGCAAAAATCACATAACCCTTAGTGTACACTGAGATATATGCGCATATTGACTTATTCTGCTCTAAATCATCCCTGCTACAGCGATCTTTCCTTCCCCATTTTTCAACCCCAAAAGAATTACCATTTCTTTCCAGACAAGAACTTCTGCCAACATTCTGGAAGGCTGAAGTCCAAACCACACATAGTTCAACAACAGCAGAGTTGAACAAAAAGGAAAACTATAGTTTTTTTTTTTTTTTTTTTTAATTATACCTTGTGAAAGTATGGCTGAGCAGTAGAAAAAAAGACGTTGAAGTAATTGATTAATTCCAGAGTAAAGAAGAAGGTTTATAGTGCACTGGAATATATATATTCTACTAAGTTTATCAAATTTATCACCATCCTTTAACGTCTAAACTCAAGGTGGCTCTACAGAAAAGCACATACTACTCTGCAATTCTAATACTAAAATGGCTTAGAATCCACAAATTAATACTTTTACAGGCAAGGGTTTCATAACTAGGTCAACGCAGGGGGGTAAAGTTTTAAATTCCTACTCACCCAGCAAAAAAAAAAAAAAAATAAAAAAGAAAACCAGGATCAACCTCCTTTCCCAGGGATCCCCAAGGTTTTAACAGGGAAAAAAATCCCAACTTCGCAAAACTGCGAAATACAGCCCCTCTTTCAACACCCTTTAACTGAAGCCTCTCCAGGATCATGTCTTGAGTTATGACCAAACCTTTTCCTAAGCTACAGAGCACAGCCCTTTACTGTCACCATCAGAAATGCAAGGTTTTAAATAATTGGGGGAAAAAAAATAAATGTAAACCTGTACCAAGAGGTAAAGCTCCGGAGAATCACAGCAGAAAAGGAACTGGAACAGCACGAGTGGTAACTAGAACTACTCAGAGGCATCTGATGGAATTCACCCGTTTTTACCTTCAAATGCTGCAGCCGTGAACACTTAACGGTTTTAACAAAAAATGTCTCACTACTTTGCCCAGCACACTCTGTCCTCCTTGTTTATATCCCAGAGCTGTTCCAAAGAAATTTAATAAGGACTATATAAAAAAAATAAATAAAGTCCAATACTTTTTTCATCCCTCTGAGCTACTGTAAATTAAATATGAATATAGAAAGTATTTCTGTGAGCAAGGGAAAGCTCTGCGTGGGGAAGAATTTTTTTTATTTTATTTTCAACTGAAGTTTCCCTTAAAAAAAAAAAAAAAAGCATTCCCTGTCGTGATACCTAACATTAAAGCCAGCACCTTCTCCTGGGGCAGCCGTGCCAGTGGCAGCGCAGTGTTCTGGAAGAAGCCAGCCTTGCCCGCATCCCTGGACAAACGTATGCAACTGGTGTGGTAGGAATACGGAAAATCCCTACACCTGCAATCTAATTTGAATCCAATTTTATTTTTTTTTTCCTTGACGTAGCATTACAAAAAGTAAGTCTAAGTCTACAGCAGTATCTTGGAGGAACCCACATTTCAGACTGTCGGCTTGACATAGCAGGAAGACACCACCCAAAGGTGATCAAACCAGCAGTTAATCGCTTCACTGACAACTATTTTGGTGTACGCAAAACCATCAAAGTTGGGCTTTTTTGTTCACATAATTTGCTTACTAAATTCTGCTACAGTGCCCAGAGGCATTTGGGCATGCAACGCTGAGAAATAATTACGCTTCAGCCAAGGCCTGCATGTTGCACAGCGCTCCACAAACACGTCACCGGAATTCCAAGCTACTATTATGCACAACTCATTGCTCTAGTTATCTGTCTTGAAGATCTAATTAATCCTCTTGCTCATCATCGCCTGAGCTTACACAGGAGTGTCTCAAAGCTTGGTGCCGTTTTGCAAGTATGAAAATTAAAAAAAAATAGATTAAGCAGCTCTGAAGACTACTGTGGGAAGAGAGACTGTCAATCCACATTCTTCTCATCCGGGCAGGTACAAAGCACCAGGCGGGACTCGGATGAAGCCTCCCCTGTGGTCCCCGTCCCACACTCCTTTCAAGCCATGGGAATTAGCCCCAGTAACAGGCACCTTGCTACACGAAATCCAATCTGCGCTCCAGCTTTAATTGCGGATGACCTTGAAACAGGGGACATTTAAAAATACATATGCATGTACACATACAGCTGCGCATGTGCACCCAGAGCTATAGGCATTCTAAATGCCTTCCTGCCTTCAGCAAGGTTGAGGTCAAGGGAATGAGGAAAGTTTCTCTATCTTTACCCAAGCCTCCGAGCATACAATTCATATTCAGGTACTCCTTACATCAAAGCACTACATAACGAAGAAACCGGAGGGAGAAAGAAGGAATGAACTTAGCTGGGCGATACCCAGAGGAACTGCTACATCCCTGCTACCGTTTCATTTAGACAGAGATCTCCATTCAGACTCTTGTAAAAGCATCACTAAAAACTAGAGGAATAAAAAAAGAGTTCAGGACTGGCCAGCTGCTATGCCCAGATGCAGTCCTAAGTGCTGGCAGGAAAAGAACACAGGACATTTTTTTCCTAATATATTTGTTTTCATTATTTTATCAACTTATTTACTACCTGTTGTCATTTGAGTCTTACTCCATATAACTGTTATATAGCATTACATCTGTATCATAATGTTCATTAGCATCATCTACAACGTAATACCAAATAGACCCACCACCTCTGACATCAGTTGCCCAAGATACTTCAGAAGCAGTAAAGTTGGTTTGTTCCTTTATCATTACCCAATAGCAAAGCAAGCTTTCGTTAAGGCTCTCAGAAGTTAAAGTCCCAAAGCAAAGATCTCCAATGAATGTTTTTTCCAGTAACTTAAAATAAATTTCTGTGAATATTTATTTCCTACATTATCTCCAACCAAAATGTGCATTTCTATTACAACACTTAATTCCAATTAAGAAAACGTTGAAAGGCTTCCTGCAAAAAACAAATACAGGATATTGGCAAGACTACAAGAATGAGGTAAAAACTACTGAAAACAACAAAATAATTTTCTTCTGACTGTGCAGCATAAAAAGGGAAGCATCTTTCTTATATGACACCAGCAATAAGTCTAGGTCCAGCAGAGAATAACCAGAGCTATTCAACGGTGACCTTTGAATCCTTATACTGTTAGTTTAAGCAGCTGAAAAATTGTATAAAAGGACAAAACTGATTGAAGTCAAAGAAATCCTCCTGCCATACCTATGCACAGTCAAACTGACCAGCTCTTCTCATTTCGCAGTTCCTCCAAGCATTTCCCCTCCCGCATTTGCTTGTGCTCAACATCTGGCCAACTGCTCGAGGGCCGAAGTCAGCCTTGGGGCAAAGCTCGAGATGCCGAAGTGAACGCAAACACGTCCAGTCCTCAGGCTGCCATCCGGCCTTTCACCAAACTTGGAAACAAACTGAGTCCCAGGACCGCGGGGAAATTCAGAATTAAGGTTAAACATTATCACCTGAAGCCAAGGAAAGTCACAGATAATATGCTCTTAAATACACCTGAGCTCTGCCTCAGAGTCCAAGTCACCCTGCTAGGTACATGGCAACTTTTCAACTAACAACTTTTCCTGAAAAACACTGAAGCCTGCAAGTATTAAAATTTTCTAAGGGTACATGAGGAATTGATAGTGGCATGCCACATCCTTCTTTATGGCAGCTACAGGTGCCAGGAACAAGAGAGGCACCGTCTGGGCTTCCCTGTCAACCCTTAGAGACCACTCCCATCCTGCAAATCCTCCAAAATATTAATTACAGCCAGGGCTAAGTCCTCCAAGAGCTTCCCTCTTTCTTCAAAGTGTCAGGGCTGTTCCCCTGCCGTGACGGCGAGGCACAGGACCCACTCTCATATATTATCACAAGGTAATATTGCATTTTTACATTATTGTATCACAGGATGACTCCAGACACACACATCACAAACTCCATTGAAATCCAACAGTTGTTCTTTTAGATCAGACAAACCCCAACTTTTGCCAGTGGTGAGCACGTAGATGGTATAAAGCTGGGGAAACTGGGCATCACCTAGCCAGAACCCTCAGGCATACACCCTGGAGTTTAGGTAACCACCAAAAGAAACATTTGGAAAAACCGAACTCCAGTGACACAGTAAGGAAAAGAATAAAACCTCTGAAGAACACCTGGCCTCAGGCTGCAAAATCCTTCTGCATTAAAAAATAAAAATGGAAAATGTCAATGTCACCACTATCCCACCATGCAACAGCCCTGAAGACCACCCCATTAACCGGGATTTCATGACCCAAAACACTAACATCATTATTTGATGTCAATCCATTTTCATTCCGCTAGGAGTGAAATCCCAGCCCCGGGATAACTCAGGGTACACCTCGCAGTAGTCTGTCTGTCTGTCCATCCTACAAGTGATGCTGTTTTCAGCGTTCCTGTGCTTCCCACGCGACAACCACCAGAGCTGCCTCCAGGCCACCTCTCCCTCCACCACCCCTAACTACCACCACCAGCGACTTTACGTCAGAACTACCAAAGCCAGCCCACTTGGGTTACTAACTCACTAGGGCAAAATTAAATAAATAAAAAATAAGAATCCATGACAAGTTTTCCTTGCAAAAGCAAACACAACATCCATTTACAGTGGCGGCTTCCTAAAATAAAATTGTACACGTGCCTACCATCTCCTTTCCTCTGCGGAGTGGTTAACCCAGAAAGGTGAAGTTACACAAGCACATTGCTGCTCGATAAGGGAGACCCACGCACCGACTCCACCAGAAATAGCTATTGTACTCCAAAGTAACCTTTAATATTGGTAACTATTTGAATTTAAATTTCAAATCAGTTCAGATGAAAGATTAAAGAAAGAATGTTGTTTTGCCTTTCCCGCACAGTGGAGATGCTTTTATAGATGGAGATGTCTTTTGTAACGAGGGAGCCCATAAAAATAACAAGGGAGAAGATTTACACCCAAGCTCCTAAAAAAAAAAAAAAAAAATTACTGATTTTTGCAGCTACTTAGTGGTAGGAACAGATGGTTACAGGCAATAGTATTGACAACTTAACAAGCTACCACCCCCAAAGGTGAGCTTCTAAGTCTGTTCCAAATTCCAGAGCTAAAAACATTACAGCTGAGACCACCGCTCTCGGGGGAAGTGGAGAGTTTTTAGCCAGTCCCACAGCATCTCCTTTCTTCACTGCCACGTTCTCTCCCAGCCCTCGCCGAAGGGCTGTGACTTCCCAAAACGCCCCGACGTGGTTGCCTGTAGTCAGCTGCCCACACCCAAGATGAGCCTGGGCAGGGGCGAAGGCAGGCAGTGTGATTAAACAGTTCTGGGTAAAAGCAGAGCTTTCAGCATTTGTCTACCAAACCAAAGCCACTTCTGAGGACAGAAAAGCCAGGCGTGCCTGCTTCCCAAAACGTCCAGGCAGAGCGAGGTTCCGGGAATTCAAGCCCCTCGGAGCCTCTGCCTCCATGAGCACAGACGACAGCCTGCGACCATCGCTCACTCCAGCATCCACAAGTTTCTGAAAAACACCCAAGAAATCCCTTCTCCCAGCTCTTGTACATCTCCAGCAACTGGAAACAAGCAACCTGTCCAGTCACAACCCAAGATCAAAACGCTAATTAAAACATTAACTTGTTAAATACATTTCAATGAATTTATCTTTGAATTTCTGCTGGAGAAGCCCGGCAAAACCACTACAAAACAGGGATAACACGCAGCGCTGAAAAAACCGTCAGAATACCTGAGTTCTCAAGCATCTAATTAAGCCAGTAATGAATTAGACTGAGCCTGCAAATCTCAGCCCTTGTTGTCTTGTTCTTCTAAAATTAAAGCCCTGCCAAGAATTTAACCAAGGGAACAGAAATAATGATAACACCTAGTCTCCATCTTCACACCTGACATTTAAGACTTACTTTTCGGAAGCATTTTCTGGTTTTATCAGAAGTCCCCTTCTAAAAAATATCAGTAAAGCATATCCACCAATATCGCATTTGCTTGCAGTAATAACAGTTTCCCCCTTTTACAGGTACGTAGCAGAGAAACAGCCTGCACCTGCCTGTTCCAGTATCAGACGCTTTGGTGGTTCAGCCAAACCACCTCCCATGCAAGGCTTCCATAATATTCCCACCCCGGTTTGTCCTGCTACTTTACACCACCAAGCAGTGATTCCTACCTCGGGGGGCGTCAGGCAGGTGACTGGTACCTGTCGGACACCGACTGTCCCACCTGCAGCTCCACTGAAGATGCCCAAGTCACTGGTGCATCTCCCTTGGTATTCACGCAACAGGAACACATTCCCCCAAACACCCAAAATTACTTTCTCCCTTAGAGAACTCAAGGATTTGAGTGTCAAAATCACCAGGCTCACAATTCCCTACACTATTATTTAAAAGAGCAAAAGGTAACGGAACGAGAACACCGGAAACTATTATTCATTCAAGAAGTACAACAGTGAGTCTGGTCTTATCAGCAGGCCTTTGGTCGGCAAGCTCCTTAGGGTAGGAACAGATTGCACACCTCTTGCTGCCAAATGCATCATCTGCACTTAATCACAGCATGATGGATATCTTCTGAAAACAAGTGATTTCAGCCATATTTTGTGTAATCCTGCCATCTCACTCCAAAGCCTGTCATCTTGCATCCAGGGTGTCACTTCCTCAGGGTGGAGACCATAACTTCAGTCTCCTTCAAGGATACACGTTGGTGCTACACAAAACACTCATAAATAAATAAAAGCCATCACTCCAAACACCACACCTCGCTTCTTCAGTGAAGGTTTCTGCGTGCAGAAGCCTCCCGCACCGTGACACACCAGAACCTGCCTAAAAGCACTCTTACTTTCAGAAGGTCGCACCCAGGAACGCCGTTGCACAACGATGGAAGCAGTAACTGGCCACTTACGGACCAAACACCCTACTGATTCCCTTCCCAAAATCGTGCTTCCATGGGTCACCCGGGCTGTATCTCTCACAGGAATCTTCCCTCATGAAATAACAGACTCTGCCACTTACTGGAAATGAAAATCCTGTGCACCGACTACATTACAAGCTTGTTTTAATGAGCTGGTTCCTAAACGCAGCTGTGATAAGTCTATAAAATCCTAACTCAAAAGTATACTTCTTTTTAAATATGAGGATTTGGGTAGTCATAATGTACCCCCTTTGGAGAAAAAAAATTATTCCAAAACTAGTGGTGGGAATATCTGTTTTTCTTCTTTTTACCTAATTATTGCCATGGCTTTGTCTAGTTCTAAACTAGGAAGGGGGACGAGTGTTGTATTTGGATGTGGGTTGCTCTTACTGAGAGCTTCCTTCTGTGTCAGGGTGAACACACAGATCTGAATTACACCCAAAGAAACAAGTCAAGCAAGACATTTTTCAAAGAAGTTTCTGCTTAGCTCAGATCTGTTCGTTAAAGGCGCTGTATTGTGCACACGGGCCAGGTTCGCTTATTAGCAGTGGAAAGGTTAGTGAAAGTGAATTAATCTAAGTGCTCCACTCTCTAACATCTGACACGCAAGAAAGGAGCTTCCCTACCTACACTTCTCCTAAAAGGTACGTTCAAATTGAGGGCATGTAGGTGGCATCTGCCAAAAGTGGCATGTGAATAACATTGGCAATTTAACAAATTCTGATGAAATACAGAGAACTGTAAAAGCAGCAATTCAAACACTCAAATCAAATGCTTATGCCAAGATTATATCTGAGAATCCAGCTTTTGCATCGGGGCAGGAAGAAGGATTTTAAAGCTCTTTTCCGAAGGTCTCAGCAGTGTTTTGTGTCCAAAAACTCAAGCCCCATTCGACCCACAAAGAAATCCAGGCTCACAGTAAAGCCACCTCTGTTTAACCTCTGCTTACGATAAAGATGCAGCTTTAAAAATTAAATTCAGATTGTTTACCATCAGCACTACCCGTTACCGAGCACAAAACGGACAAAGAGAAAAGCTTACTGCTCTTAAGGGGCGCAGGTTGTGAGGACCCACCTCCCATTCACGCAGGTAGGACCGTGCGCGAGCGCTGTGCCGAAGAGCCCCGGGTAGGAAACGTTCCCCACCAACCCACCTCCCCTCTCCATCCTCGCCACAGCCTTTCCCAGGCTGAGCCACCCACCAGCACAAACCCGAACTGCCTTGTTTGAAACACTCCGACCGAACCTCAAAAGCCACCCAGCTGCTTCGAGGCACTCCCAAAAATCTGAATTTTTCTGAGAGAAAGGGCTCCACCATTCCAGGGGTGGGGTGAGGACTGCAGCAGAAGTCAGTCAAACCCACAAGCCACACAGCTCCACTTCTTTAATGTCACATGAGACTATTAATTCCACTCGCACATGGCTTCCCCTCCCCTTTTCCAGGCCCCGCTTCGTAGCACATCAGCTTCTCGCCCTAAAAGCCAACACTTCCATACCGTACCCGAGAACCCCACGGAAAGCCTCACGGCTCAGCTCGGCTTTGACCGACACGCTAAAGAAAACAGGTACGCTGCACTTCTGTGTTATCTTCCAACCCTCCTAATTATAGAATCACAGAATCACAGCATCTTCATGGTTGGAAAGGACCTTTAACATCATCGAGACCAACCAAACAACCTACAATCTCTGCCCTTCAGAGCATGCCCTGACGTTTCTTAAACACCTCTAGGGATGGTGACAACCCCCTNCGGGGCCCAGAACTGAACACAGCACTCGAGGTGAGGCCTCACCAGTGCCCAGTACAGAGGCACCATCCCTTCCCTGCTCCTGCTGGCCACGCTGTTCCTGATACAAGCCAGAATGCTGTTGGCCTTCTTGGCCACCTGGGCACACTGCTGGCTCGTGTTAAGCTGGCCGTCCACCAGCCCCCCCAGGTCCTTTTCTGCCGGGCAGCTTTCCAGCCACTCTGCCCCAAGCCTGTGGCGCTGCTTGGGGTTGTTGTGACCGAAATGCAGGACCCGGCACTTGGCCTTATTAAACCTCCTACAGTTGGCCTTGGCCCATGGATCCAGCCTGTCCAGGTCCCTCTGTAGAGCCTTCCCACCCTCCAGCAGATCAACCCTCCCACCTGGTTTGGTGTCATCTGCAAACTTGCTGAGGGTGCACTCAATCCCCTCATCCAGATCATGGATAAAGATATTAAACAAAACCGGCCCCAAAACTGAGCCCTGAATTAGGAAGGGATAAGAACTGAAACATGTGGAAAAAAGCCAAAAAGCTCAGAAGAACACTTCTATGCAAAGAAATATCTTCCTTGTGGAATACTAAGCTCTATTTCCCCCAAAGCCGTGAAAATTGAAAACTGTATATGAACACATTTAAGAACATTAATAGAAAAACACCAAGCAGTTAAGTAGAGTCACGTTCCACCTAAACAACGCTACCATTATTGCAGCATCTGACTTTCCGAGGACAATTCAATCCTGGAAGCATGTATTGTAATTGCTTTTCCACTACGGGCCTCAGCTTTACAGTTGTATCCTTCTCGGGAGGTCAGAACAAGGCACAGCTGCAGCTCTGAAAAGCAATTCTGTTTAGCAGCACTACCTTATTCATTCTTTTAATCTTACACCTACATATTCATTATGAACTCCGTAAAATACCAGGGCCAAAACCACCATCGAAAGCCGCTGCAATCTCTCTGCTGCTTGGAGAAAGCCTTGACCCCTCCGCTTCCCTAATGAAGATGTTGGGAAAATGTGCATCGCACCAGCTGTCGGCTCCGGTGCCGGGGACCAGTTGAGTCACCAAACCCCAGAACAAGCCCGATGCGATACAGCTGCTTCTTGCTGTCAACAAGTGAAAAAAGAAGCTACCGCGACAAACCTGGCTTGTTTCGAGCAAACCATTCAAAACAGTTTCGCAAGAAAATGTCCGTCCTACTCATCGTGGCATGAGTGCTGTCGTGTCGGAGCCGTTCAGGCTACGTGAAGTCAGCATCTCACACCATCGACTGAACTCCCTTTTTCTCCACCCATTTAGATAGGACCTCTGGTGTTATTACTATGGAAAGTTGGGGGAGGGGGAAACAAAACAACAAAACACAAAGACACAAGTCTGTTTTATGGAACTGAGGGGTAGCAGTGTTTGTAGCAACTCCTGCATTTCGCAATAAAGAAGCCATCTACCAAAATGGAGAAATCTCAGACTTTCCTAACACTTCCTGCAGTGGAACAGCCCTCTGCTCCCTCCCCGCAACGTACCACAGCGCTTCTGGTCCTCCAGCTGCGCCAACACAACTCCTTCTGGGTCAGCAGATCATACCACAAATAATCCACGCAAATCTCTGCATTTAAATGAAATAGGAATATTTAGAGTATCTTGGTGATCAGATTAAGAGCGCACCATCATGAACAAGTGATACTGGGACACATGGCAGGAACAAGCCACCTCCCAGGGACAGAAACACACGGCATCGGGTTTGCAAACAAAGGGAACAGCACAGTGGGCACCCTCTGAGTCCCCTTCCAGCACTGAAGCTTTATTTCCATTAGCCAAGCTCTGAAATGCACAACAGCACCATCAGGACCCAGCCAACCCAGCAGGGTCTTACTACAAGGGCAAGCCTGGTCCTGGGGACGAGACTCCTCAGCCTCTTTCAGTGGGGAATCCAGGCAGCGTCCCTTACAGCAAGTTACACGCTGGTTTGCCCAAGCTGGCTAGAAAAATCCCACACCAACCAGTTTTGTGCCCTAGTGCATTTTCACTCACGGGTTTACAGCAAAGGCAACCTTATTCTCATAGCCACGAATGGACAAGTGACCAAAGCCAAGCACTTTGACAACGGAACACCTTCTCTTCAGACAAGGCAGAAGGTGGCACATCTCCACGCTGCTTAGTTTGGCACACAAGTACCCCAGGGTCTTACCCAGGCGCAGCACAAGGAGTCAGCACAGACGACAAGGACCCGCTTTTAGAATTATTGCCTTCTAGGACGAGAGGTTTCTCCTGAAGCTTGGGCCAGACATTAATTGCATTCAATCCTCGGGCTACTGGGAGGATGGCATAAACTGCACTGGCGGATACCGGCGTGATAAACTGCAGTGACCCCGTACGACATAGCCTCCCCACCAGCACAAAGCCTACGAATTCATCTCTACAGTTTCAGAACATGCCAGATTTGGATCATTTTTTTTTCAGCCAACACTGGAGGATTCTGGTGTTCTCCCCTTGTTCTCTTCTCCCCAACATCTCCATACTGTAGTGGCCCAGAAATGGAGGTATTAGACTCAAGATCAATATGCATTTTAAGCAATGCAATAGTCTGTCTTTGCAGAACAGAGGATAAGAACTTATTTTACCGGAAAGGTCACTTAACTATCATCTCTCAGGGCCCACAAAGTGCATAAAGCAAAATCACTCCTTTTTCGTTTGTTTCAGGAGTTGGAGAAACATCTGACTTCATCGTAATTCTTTCTACACAGTGTGAATGTTTTGTCGCATCATGCATCCTCAACCTTCATCTGTCAAGTTTTTCCATCCATGGTTTCAGCTAGACCCATAATCAAAATAGCACGGCTTTATATAAACAGAGTACAAAACATCCAGAGAAAAAAGGGCTAAAGGTGGAGAAAAGCATACGTGGCAAACTCTTCTAAAAGGGCAGCTACCATAGCTATGCAGTGCATAATTTAAGCTCTCAGTAATAATCCTAAAAGATATTAGTGGCCAAAAGGCAGATGATGCAGACAAAAGGCCCTGGAGAGATGCAGCCTGCCATAATGCTCTATAATCAGCCAGGGAAGAAGTCGTTTTGCCCAGTGGGCAAGTATACTATGCAAATACGTTTGAACGTTTAGTTGTCGTTGAAGTGAAAAGGTACTGCAATTAAT
The DNA here is from genome assembly GCA_013400035.1 of Rynchops niger. NCBI lineage: Eukaryota > Metazoa > Chordata > Aves > Charadriiformes > Laridae > Rynchops > Rynchops niger. Next base: position 298,088 of record VXBH01007704.1, on the reverse strand, counting down.
ACTACCCTGTTTTTCAAAGTAGGGTTTGCATTCAGAAAAGCAAAACCCCATTTACATCGAAACTCGGAATGAAAAATCTTCGTACCAAAGTATGAAATAGAATAGGTAGTAAACAGCCTGGTTTATAATTGATGTTAGGATTCAGCTCAGTTTTTCAGGGGACTGCAGAGCACCCATTAAGGAAAGAGTTACTGCACACTACAGCAAAAGGTCTCACACCTGATACACTTTAATTACTTAGCTGCAGCAGGGGAGAGTTACTGATGCCTAGTCTGTTTTGTTTCACCATGAAAGGCTTCCACCACTATTAATATTCACCAAGGGAAAATGAAATAACGTCTTGTCTCCATCTGAATACCTTGGCATTATTATGGACCAACTAAATACAAAGATCTTTTTTTTTTCCTCCCCCTAAAAACCCAGGACAAAACAAACCTACCAGCTTGCAAAGCCACCTGATAGAGCAGAGCTTTATTTCTACCTAGTGCAACTCTCCTTCAATAACGGCCTTTATCATAACGACAATTTCAAACACAAATAATCCTGTTGCAGCATAAAACCAAGAGGTCAGCCAAGTACCCAAAGCCCCGCGGCAGAAGAACACGCTGTAGGGTATCCACTGAGAGCCTCCTCCACAGCGCTTGTGGACGTGCTGAGGATGACCTTCAACTCTGCACTGCTGAGCTCCCCCTCCGTAACGCCGCCGCGACGCACACCCTGCAAGGCCGAGCTCATGGGGAGCAGAGAACAACAGCTTGTGTTCAGCCTGCAACGCGCCGAACCGCCAGCACTGCAGAAAAAACACCAGCAAGAACAAACTCCTTCCTCACCAGCTACGGCTACATCATTTTGCTTTCCGGAGGACAGCACCGACCTCTCTCATCCTCTCTCAGAAGGCAAAAATCTCTTTCTTTACCCCCCCCTCTAAGTTCCACTCCAGGACAGCCTATTATTTCTACATCTGCCAATGCTACCAAAAAGTTGAATCCTAACACTGAATCAAACTGTAGTCTCAGCATATTGGGAGGTTTCTCTGCCCAAAATGAAACATAGGTGCCATCTGTTTCAATTATAACTAATCACAAGGAAACATAACGTTGTGAAACTGGCACTTTTTTAATAGACTTTTTTTTTTTTTTAAAAAAAAAGACATTCTGAAAGTGAAGAGAAAGAAAGAGGACCGCGATATGCGAGAAGTAGGAGGATATTTAATACTCGGCAGCCAACAGCACCGACAAGCCGGGCCGTCTGCTGACAAACCAGTGCTGGAACTGCCCCCGCAGGAAAGTTAACTTTCACTTTCACTGAAGTCAGGGAAAAACTTGCTACATTTGAAATTATATGAAAGTAAAAGGGCATCTCAGAACTAAAGACAATCCCTAATACATTCTTGGTTAGTACCTTCAAGTTATTCCGTGAAAGTTTGCGATTTTTATCTCCAAATTTCAGAAGACAAAAAGAAAAAAAACCAAACCACAAACACATCAACATGGACACAAGCACTTGTTAGGTAATAAAACAGAAAATCTGGACAGAAGCAAAGTAAATATTTACCGATTCCATAGTTGAAAGATGTTGTTAGCAGGACATATATTAAAATCCAACAGAGGTGTGTCCCAAAAACGCTGTGTAATCTGAAAAACACAGGAATCAGTTCATTAGAAAACAAAAACACACAATTATTCAGAACAAGCATGCTACATTTGAGTACATGAAGGCTACCAAACACAAATCCTTGCCTAATCCAGAAATAAACGTTCTGATACCAAGTCTGCACAAACAGACAAACAAAAGAAACTGTGGGGCACTTAGTGGAGCACCAACTGAGTTCCATAACTTTCTGACAACAGAATAAAAAAAAAAAAAAAAAAGATATATTTACTTGTCTCAAGGTTTCTGTAACCATCTGTGTGGTTTTACAGTCATTTTATTTATGAAAACAGGTATGTCACCTCCCCAAGTGTGAGAAACTCATGCACCGACAGACCACGCAGGGGCAGAGGGAGCTGCCCACGACGTGCCACCAGGTGCCCCGTGCCAGGAATTCACTTTCTTGAAGAGCTTATATGGAATTAGCCATGACACAAGCGCTTTCTTTTTAGGCGTACCTTTGGATCCTTGCTCTGAATAGCAGGTAATCTATTACAAACCTCAAACGTTTTCTTTTTTTTTTTTTTTTTTTTTGCTGCACCTTTCAAGGATATTTTCCCAGCTGCAAAATTCCCAAAGTGAAATTCCCGACGCCGGGCAGGAGCCGGCAGGAGCTCTCAGCACCCAAGGCAAAGGGGGAATTACACTCATTAACTGGGTGACTGAACTGGTACATGAAAGGGTTGGCAGACAATTCCGAGCCCAAAAACCAATCCCTGAACTCTTCACACCACTTCTCACGACGGAGGAAGGCTCAGCAGCGCAACGTGAGCAGCCTTGGGTGACTGTCCTGTCAGCGCGGGCAGGAACCTGACTTGCCTGAGGAGCATCAGGGCTCCACTAAACCCGGCGGATCTCAGGACATGAGCCACCCAGCGTTGCCCGGCGAGCACCTTCCCTCCGACATACGTTCCTCTCCCAGCCAGAGCAAACCAGTCTGTTCCAGAGGAGACCTCCACACAAGTCCCCACAGTTTTGTGGGTGACCTGGCAGCTCCTCGACTGCAGAGGGGTCAAGTTTCGGACTAATTGTATGAGCAAGGGCAAGCCTGAACTACAAATAAGCATGTTTGGGGGTTTGCAGCGTGGAAAACGAGAGAGCTTGGGCAAAGCCACATGTAAAAACGCTGTCTTATCCCAATTTTTTTTTATGTCTATGATGAACCAAAACACCTCCAGATACCTGCTCAGCATTAGCAGGTTCTTATTTCTGCTTGTAAGGGACCTGTAAATATGGGAAGAGTCAATTTATGCTCTAAGCAAAACCACAGAACTTCTTCAAAACATGCATGAGATGCGTAATAACCATGCCCGAGCTTCTGCTGCACTCCCACAGCGAAGCAGCTCAATAAAGGAACTTTGTGAAATGAAAGAGGCAGATGAACTGCAGCCACGACTGCTAAAGCTCAGCCGTGCCAGGCAAGCAGCAGTAACCTGCAGCACAGGCACTGGGCATTCCCCAGCCCGACGGAAGGTATTCCGGTCTGCCCAGACCAGAATAAAGGTTAAAGGGTTAATATCCAACCCCACATACCGCTCGCTGCCAAATTCCCCACACAAAATCCCATGTCCCGTGTGATCTCCAGGCTCTCTAAACCACACCAAGGGACACAGTGACCAAGCCCTGCTCCAGCTGACAATGGAAAACGTGGGTTTCTTCTAAATTACCTTTTCTCCTAAAAGGAGAACATCTAAAAACCAATTTTAAATATAAAACAAGAAACTCAAATATATAAGGTTACAAGTGGGGAACTGCAAAGTATATTCTTTCCAACAAAGCCAACTACTGCTTTGATTTGCTTGTTCCATCTCCAGTTGCCCCATACAAAGTGCTAAAGATCCCTCAACTCACACAGACCACCTTACCTCCTGGACTTCACATACTGGTCCTCCTCCTCCTAAGAACTCTCTGCTTCGTGTGTTCTTTTTCTAAAACCTCTCACACTGATGCCTTTAACCACGAAGGTCCTTTAGGACAGCCAACCTTTTAAACCCTGTTTTAACCTACTGCCATTCTCCCAAATTCTGCCTGCACAGCTTCAGCGCCCAGCTCCCTCACAGCACGCTCCAGAGCGCGGCGTTTCCTTAAACAGCAACAGATTTAGTTTCCTGTAACATTTTCACGACTTCACAGTCAACGGGACTCGTCTGAGTAGAGCTCGTGACATGCAGTTCAACTTCACTGCTGCTCGTCACCTTACAAACGGCTTCTCCAACGGGGTGACCTTTAAAGAACCATCCAGGAGAGACCCTGAGGCTAAAGGGGACGGATACACGGTGGAGGAGGCTGGGAACCTTGGGACACCCTCGTTTATTTCAAGAAACTTTCACTCCCTGATGAAAATTCAGAGGCAAGATGTCGACATGAGCAACACAGCTGCATCCAAGGTAGAGCTGCTACCAACTAAGCCAAGGAAAGTCTTAAGAATGACAGTGAAAAGGAGCAGGCCAAAATAAAACCAAAAAAAACCCCACGGAACGCGCAAGGACGTACGGTCCTGACTCAAAGAAATCCTGCAGCAGGTAAACTTTTCCAGACAAGCAAAAGGGAAACAAATGAAGGTTTTATGGCATTTTTTTTCTTTCAAAAGAGATAAAGACATACAGCTAACCTCATGTTTTTTCCCCAAGGAAAGTGAGTCCTGGGGCACCGAAGTCCCTGATGGGGAAGCACAGCCTGCGGAGTACGATGGCAATACTTGCACGGTTCCCCTACCCTTTTATACTCGTCCCCTCCATGATAAAAGCCACAACTCTAGTTAGAGCTATCCACTTAAACAGCAATAAAAGATAAACTGAGGGGGGAAAAAAGCTGAACTTCCAACTCCATTCTCTAGAAAATCAGTAGTGCTACTTGCTGACATTAGCAACTATGGTCAACGGTGAACAAAATCATCATAAAGGTCTACAGAAATCCTGTCCCGTGACACACCGATATACAACTCTCGAGACCTATTTACATCTGCTTCCTGGCCTACATATAGGAACTTTATTCATTACTTAGCTCACATATAAAATATACATTAAGTATTGTAACACTGAAATAGTGACCACATGTGAGCCAAGTAACTTTCACAACAAAGTGAACCATTTTTAATGAAATGGTTATCAAATTACTTACAAAGTACAGCAAGTACTTCAGTGGCAGAGGCCCAACGCACAGACCATGGGCAAAACCTGACTGTTAATATGTATTGGGGTCACTCGCGCACTGTTCCTGTTGTGCAGAATCCAGCATTTCAATTTTTAACTTACTTTCCTTCCAAAAGACTACACTATAATTAATAACGTTAGACACATTTATCCACCCAATTTTCTTAGCTTTAGTCTAATGAAAACGTATCGCTTCACAAACCAACATTATTATCCTTGTTTTCCCTCCTGTGAACTTACAAGACTGACCGCCGGACAACGCTCCGACGCGTGCCAAGCCAGCTGCAGCCACGCAGACACCGTTTTGCCACGCACGATGGCAGGCATTCATCTTCCCTTTGTGGTGAAACGGTAGTATAAATACCAAATAATTAAGAGTTCAAGGTGACCAGATTCTGGTTTAAAACTAGCTCGGTCTTTTAAGACCTGTGATGCTTTATTTTATATTCACATTAAGTGATTTGGAAACTCTGGGTAAGCAGACAGTTCCATTAAAATAGGTGTTTCAGCTTCTAAGTTCTCACACCAGCTTCTGTTCTCTAACACGTAGTCCTCAGCAGTTCCCCACTGATTAGTTATTGATTCCTCTTGCTACACTCCCAGACAGATCAGTAAACTTCAAATTTAGAGCACACGGTGCAACTTTTCCTAGGACTCACTGAAAAAAACATGAGAATTAAGTAATTCGAACTTCTTTAATAAAAGAACTTTACACAAATCAGCATCTGAAGATGGAAAATGCTTTACAATCACAAGATGTGACCTAAAAAAAAAAAAAAAAAAAAACCAAACATACTCGCATTAAGCTTAACGATAAACTATTTACATCAAAGCAGTTTGGGCAGGCAGTTGAGATCTGGCAGGGGAACCCTACCCAGCTCCAGCAGCGAGGCAGGAGGTGGCTTCACGGACTGGCGTCAGTGATAAAAGAATAAAACCGGACCAGTTCTCTACAGACGCAGAGTCACTATGGGTCTCTATGAACAACGTGTTCAAGATTAAACCATTTTATACATCTAGATATTTCTAAATTTCATCCGCTGAATGCTAAAAGCGTTCTACTTAAATCTCCATTTTACAGGGAATAGGAAAGAAGTTGTTTGCTGAAGTTTCATTTCAAACAATAAAAGGCCAACCTCCCCACAAGCAAGTACATTTTTCCGTATCATTGCTTCTTTGAAGCAAAAAGTAAGAAGCTGTATTTTGATTTCAAGACAGACTTGCACCAATTCAGATTTTACAGCGATCCAGAACTAAGAAGCGTAACGGGATACCAGTCTGAGATGTAGATTCTGCGTTAGACCAACTTCTGAATGGAAAAAAAAATAAATCTCTAGGGAGTAGGACAGCCTTTTTCCACAGCACTCATCTGCTTCCCTCGAAATAATTTCAGGAAGAGACAGAATTTCAATGAGGCATCTCTCTGAGGGCTTCAGTAAAAATATACACCGGGGAACACACAAGGCGCCAATGAGCTTACGCTTTCAGATCAGCTCCATTACCTCAGATGGAGAACTCGAGGAGGCAGGAGTACAACAAATTTGGAGGGAGGGGAAATGTAGAAATGTTTTCCGATGCACTCCACAGGCATGCCCAGAACAACTCAGCAACGCCGCACAGCTTTACGCGGCACCCTGTACACAAACACCCATCATTCACCCTGCTGAAATGATGAAGGCAACTTATTCTCAGAAACTGTAAAAATCACGTTACAATTCAAGAATCTGAGAAAACGGAGGTGGGGCGGGGAAATCCATAAGCAAACAGCACGACAAGCCCCACGTACTTATTATCAGCGACAAGTCTTCCAGGAATAGTTGTAGGTACCTTCTGCCTAGTTACAGCACCCAAGTCAGTTAAGAATCCAAACGACAAGCACTGGAGCACGGAGAAGAAATCAAAGCACCACATGTACAGAAACAGTGCAGAAATTACTGCCTGTGCTCCAGAAGTTCTATAGGTTTTGCTCACAACTCCTTGAGAGCCAAGAACAGTCCTGCCCAGCGCAGCAGCGAAAGCTTTCCTCTGGCCCCTCCAGGGGACCTACGGCTAATAAACATCATCGGATTTGCGGCAATTTCATCCGAGAGCCTGGAAAAGCACACCCAGACTAGTCTACACAGCTCGGGACTATTTAGAAACAGGAGGAAAAAGGAGAGGAATTGCACTGGAGATCTGAAAGGGGCAAGGAGGAAGAGTTATTTCCAAGAAATACGCAGAAATTAGAGATAAATAACATGCCTTTAACTGAAATGCCCTGCCTCCTATCAGTAGCTTACAGAACAACCATCACCAAATACATGCATGCCGAGCAAACTGTTGTGTTCAGCAGGACCAGAACACACTTGCTCCTGCACTTTCAGAAGAAGTTTCCAATAGTGGTGTGAACTACAGAAATTGCCTTTCACTGGAATTTACGGACACATAAATATTTCCGCAGCAATCACAGCAGCCAGCTATGCTCATAGAGTACCAACTACCAAAGTGGAAAACCAAAGACCAGAGAGAATTNAAAAAAAAATTAAAAACCCAACCTCTCATTATGTTTCATTGTGACAAAGTTGTAGCATCAAGTAAAATTTAATTTGATAACTTTCAGAAACTAACTAGGTAATATATTCTTGGTCTCAAAGTTCCTTTACTTTGCCCTGCAGATAATATGTATGCTGAGATCTACATTTTTTAAAGCTCCTGTCATCTTTGCCACTTGATAAAAATACAAAATAACCTGATACTGTCCTCAAAAACACAGATCAAGATACTTATGCGTGGGCTGAAGAGCCTAAGGCTCAATTTATCCCATCCAAACAAGCATGAAGGGAAAGATGCGGTTCTTGTGGAACCAAATTGTCTTTTAAGTATTTTAATTGAAAGTCTGGCATGGACACAATCCACAAGAAACTAGGGGTCGTCAGTAGTCTAAATCCAGGAATGGCTAAGCTGTTTTGAGACCTCCAGTGAATGAAAAGAATCCAGGACCTGTGATGTCAAATAACTAGTTCCAATGTGTTTCAGGTATTCCTCAAGATTTGTGATTTTTTCAATCCATTAAACGACACTAGTTACAGTATTTACATACCGATATAACAACTGGACTCAGCTTCCATCTCCAATAATCTTGGCTGACCCCGAGGAATTGCTGCACACCAGTGTTGTCTACTTTATAAATACTCTGAGCCTCATGCTTGCAAGGAGAATGGGAAACGATGCTTGTGAACGGTACGTTTCTATGTCTTTTTATAGAAGAGAAACTTGAGAAGTTCAAATAAAAACTCTGTCGTTCATTTCAGTAAGTCAAAAGTGTTTAACTACTTCTATGTTTGAATTGCATTAAACTAAAAAACTAATTATTGGCAGAAAACTACTGTTTCATTGAGTGTAGCCCTTACAAGCACACATCAGGCAGCTGAGCGATAAACTCTGAAGTTATTGGGCATTCTAACTTTATTACTGGTTATCTGGTTTCTTCATATCTGACATTTAAAGTTCTTTACTCTCAAGAATATCTCAAAATTGATAACCTCTAAAATTAAGTATCTTTTCTCCTGCAAAGACTGGTAAAAGCAGCCGGGAAGGTACTTGGCAGAGTAAAATAAATCAGGGCTGTCAGAAGAGTGCCGGCTCCCAGCACGACCTGAAAGCTTAAATCACTGAAGTAAAGAAGTAACTCTCTTTTTCTTGGCGTGATGTGGCAGAAGAGCCAAGCAAGCCTGAACATTTTCCACTGAGCCAGATTTTTCAATTCTGTACACACAATTAAGAGTTCTGGAAATCCACAAGCATGTTCCCTCATCTCTCCTCCTTCACCCTTACCACCCTTCTGTGGCTTCTCTGACGAGTGGAAAGTATTAAGTCAAAACACAGCTTCTGCAATTTCCTTAACCAACCTTGGACTGAAGCTCAAGGCTACAGCTTGCCCTTCTGTACCAGCAAGCAGAGACAAGACTCGGTCTGCCGGTCTAGAGGACACGCTGCTTTCCACGCTATGGTTTAGTCTGCGTAAGTTAGGAAAAAAAAAAAGCCTTTAGATTTAAAAATATGTTAAATACCTAAAAGATTATGCACTTTCATCAGCAAGAGGATAAAGAAGTCTTAATTATACTAGCAACACTTGCCTTGTAACAGCATTAACCTACATCAAGTGGCCGTCACTGTCACGGATGGCAATAACAAAGTGGTTAGGCACCCAAAAATGGTTACCCACTGTCATTCCGGCAGCCTAGGAAGCTGCAGGCATCCTTGTTTGTTGGCCCCAACGCTTACAAATAATCCTCCAGACTCTTACTTTTTTTCTTTTTTAGAGCTCTAATATGAAATATAATTACCTAAGACTGCTGGGTCTTTCGAGCCTGCTTGAATCTCTTCCAAAAAGAGGCATAATCAGGCTCATTTCTTTATTAAATGATCTGCACATGCAAAGCAAAGATCCACTGTCTTGCTTTGGAAGAACACGTCATTATTACCGACACACGAACGTACACGTTAAGCACGTGAGAATGTGTTTCCGAGAAAACCATCAGCACAGAACAGCAGCATCGTATCTGCTTTCAAATAACCTGAACTGGTTAGCTATCCAGCCATAAAATTCAACATCGAAATGTACAGAACCCTCAAGCTGTTTAATTTAGAGTAAGCTGTTAATTCCTAAGCCATTTGGAAGAGACACAGGATGCACAATGGCGTGGATACTCAAAGGAGAAATGTTCCATGATTATTTTTAGTTCACATGAAAATGAGAAGAAATTGTAACTTCCATATCCTAAACATTTGCTGAGCCCCATCTGAAAAGTAGTAGATTCCCAATCCAATGATTCTATAGTCAGATAATACAAGGAAAATAAAAATAGCCCTTTTTTCAAAGCTTGAGTACAGCAGCATACATGTTGACATGTAAAATGAAGGGCATAATACAGCTGAAAATCAAACATTTTAGAAAGCACTACCCAGGAAAAAAACTTTCAGGTCAGTAAAAGGTAGGACACAAAGACAACAAACACTCTTCTTGGGCATACAAACAAGAAGCAATATAGGAAAACTAGCACTACGGGAGTCAACAGCGTGAGCACTAATATTCCCAGACGCTGACAATTAGAAAGGTTTATAGGGAAAGCGAAAAGAAATTAATCACAGAATCATTCAGGTTGGAAAAGACCCTTGGGATCATTGAGTCCAACCATCAGCCCCACTCTACAGAGTTCTCCCCGACACCATATCCCCCAACACCACATCTACACGAGTCTTAAACACATCCAGGGATGGTGACTCCACCACCCCCCCGGGCAGCCTAGTCCAGTGTCGAGTACTAGAAACAGGGTGTGTTCAAAAGCTACAGAATTTAAGTTTTAACAAAAAGCATCCAGATTAGTCAATTCCTGTCCACAGGTACCTATAAAAGAATTTCAACAGATTCATCTGGCAAACAAATTGAGCTGATGGTTTTCTAGCTTACATTTGTCATAGCCATCCCAAAAACTTACCACCTGCACTAAAAAACAAAACCAACCCCCAGCGACCGAGGGGAATTTCTACCATTTGAGATTTGAAAGACGCATGATAAAGAATATGCTGATACACCATCAAAAGGGACACCCAAAGGTGGATTTCGAGGATAGACACAAGTACTGCCCGTCTTTAACAGCTCAAAAAAACCCACCGTGCTGAACAGAATGAAACCAAGCTAAAAAAAAAAAAATCTTGAAGTTTCAACTTGTCCTAATTAAGCTCCAAGATGCTGGCCTTCAACAACCCAATGAAGACACAAAGTATGTTCTCTGGAATTAAACCAGTAATTTAAAGTTACATCACAGCTGCTGACACATTTCAGGTACCTTCTCCTTTTCATTCCTCCTAAGTACAAGTCTGAAGCGGGACAAAGACATACTTCCCATCATTAGACTGAATACCTTCCCTGTGACTTCACCAAGAGCCCTTTACTCATCAGTTCTACTCAAAGTCCCTTTGTAAGTTCTTCTAGGGGAAGGAAGGAGGGTTAACGATGCTACTAGGCTAGGAAGAGCACCACTTTATTTAAAAATATGAGCCTGCAATTTCTTACTCTGTGCTCAATTTTAACACATTGAGAAAATACAGACCATTCTTCAGAAGGAAAAAAAAAAAAAAGAGTGACAGACACATTCGTCACCTTTACAGTCTCAGATATTTGCAACCATGCAATTCGGTGGCAAATTGGATACAGGTTACTATTAATAACTGAACTATTTCCCTTCCTACCTGAAAGCTGATTTGTGAAAAGGATGCAAGCAAGCATCCCATTTTAAAGCACTCTAATTAGCCAAGGAGGAGTCAAGGAAGTCACTGTTCAGCCTTCCAGAATGTACATGTAGCCTCTTTCAAAGAGGAAAAAAACCGAGCAAACTTACCCAAAGAGCGCACAATCGCCCGCTCCAAGCAGCTGTATACAACCTCCTCCGCCAAGAAAGTTCTGTGTAGTCACACCGTTATAACTAGAGAACTCAACAACTCAGATACAGTTTTCTTAAGAACAAGCAGGTCTCACTGAAAGGCTCACAACCAGACACACGCAGCCGTTACACGGATTAGATGCCACCGTTACCTGCCATAGCAGCAGACCTGGCCTGAGGACCCAGGAGGTGCCCAGAAAGCGATGTGCAAAATTTAATTGTTAAAATGTGCTCAAGTCTTCAGTTTCCAGAGTTTTGACAAGTGCCTCACAATCACCACAAATGACACAGCAAGGAGAAACCGCAAAGGAAGCCCCTCCTTGATTTACACATGGCATCTCCCCCCTATTGTCTAGGTCCTAGCAAGTTACGGTCAGAATTAAAAAAGATTCTTTAAAAATACTGCATAAATTGAAAGCACCGACAGCTTCCACTGATTATTCTTTTCCCCGTCTATTATAAGCCCTAAACAGGTTTAAGTAGCAGTCGCCATCATTAAAGAAGTTGCTCCCCTTCCATTTTTCATTCTCCTGAAAAATGAACGTCGCGGCAGCACCGGTAACAGCGATGAAGCAGCGGCTGCTGCGGCCTCACGTAGCTACAGACAGAGGGGCTGGGAAACGGTACAGGGAGGGCACAGGCCACCTCGGCCACAGAGACTCACCAGAAAGCTTACTAAATTAATAGAATAAGGAAGTCAAAAGTCCGGCTGTGTACGTTAGCGGTACCCCAGCTCCTCCAGAGGGGCTCGAGGGCTGCGGGGGAAGTTACCGGTTACAGCCCAATAAAGCTGAGCAGGGAGATCTGCCCCTGATCAGCTGCCGGATCCCTCGACTCTCCCTGAGGCCGCTTCTGGAGCTTGTCCGTAAATCAGCTTAACCTGCCAGCCCAGCAGAAAACCTACTCATCGTCCCCTGCCTGCTGGTCTCCCACCTCCGAAGGGGCTGAACCGGCTCGTGCGCCCTGGGAAGAGGCAGCGCTTGCCCCGGGAGGGTGGGGGACCCTCACACCCCCTCCACGGCAGCGCTGAACCCGCCCCGGCCATGCCACGAAACCCCACCCCGAGAAAAATCTACAAACCCCCAGTGAAAGGGCATATCCCTTCCTTCCAACACATGGCCGGCCGTCCAAACAAACAGCACAGAGGGCGGCAAGGAAAACGCTCAGAGGACAAAAGGACAGAGTTAGGATTAAACCCAGTCCCTTGATCCCCGGCCAAATGGCCTACCCATAAGCCCACACAACCTCCAGAGCCAATTTAAAATCCTGAGTGTGCTATACTTCAGGTTATAAAATCATATTTAGACACATATTTGAAGCGTTCTTTGCTCTGTTGGTGGCTAAAAACAATTCCTTTGTCATCAAATCTCGCTTCAGCAAGCTGACATGACGTTTTTAACTCAGGAAATAAGATAATTATGGTTCAAGGTAAACAACTACAACTGTGCATCACAAACAGTTTCTAATTTTAAGCCCGAGTCCCTCTAATGCCATCCATATTTTAAAGCAAGTTTCCTTACAAACGGTTTGGGTTGTCTAAGTAGCTTGTGACTGAGCCCTATTGCTGATGAGCATCAACAGCAGGTCTGGGGAAAGCACAGGCAGGTGCAGCAGATAAAAGTCTGGCAGATGCAGCAGGTGAGCTCCTGTATCAAAATGAGTCAAGGTAAGCCAAACATGAAAGGAAAGAAAATATACTCTGAATCTTAAACAGCTTGAGAGGTAAAAACTGCATCTCATCTCTCTTAGGAGCACGCAGAAAACAGTTAAGCGCCGAGACCACAGCTACACGTACTTACGCAACGTTTGCTACAAGTCATTTTATATCCCAGACCTCAAAACGCCCCAACTGCAGCTTCCCCCGTGGCACAAACAGCAAGAATTCAAGTTGTAACTCGCAGCAAGTGTATCAGCTACCAAGTTGTTCAACACAAAGCAGTAAACGCACCTACAGCTCTCCGCGCTGTGTCTAAACTAGCCCTTGCACTACTGCTGCCATAAAACATTCTCCAAAGTTACCAAGAAACAAAGCCTTCCAATAAACAGAAGCATCACCGCTGAGACTTCGTAAGCCAGAAATGCTGAAGCACAACATCTGAATTTGTCTGGAACTACAATGAGGTATTGAGGGCAGCAAGCTGCCTGCCTCCAAGATGAATCATTACACACAGAGGTAGCAATAACTCCAAGTGCTGCTTATAGGTGTTAGCCTGGTAGGCTTTCATTCCTCCTCATCTGAAGAACAAAAAAAAAAGGCACTAAATTACAAACAAATTAATTCAGCTGAATGAGAGAACGTAGCAGAGCAAGCAAGATGCAATACAGACAAAGCATTCTTAAAAAGCTGTGCTTACAAGAGACAGAAAGTGGTCAAAACTATTCAAACAGCCAGTTGTGAGAACGCTGCAGTTTCTGCAGAAGACTAAACAGTAAAGAGGAATCACGGGGCGAAGCCTGTGCAGCTTGGGAGAGCTTGCTCCTCCAAAACTTTTCATCATCAAACATTTTCAAACAACCCCACCCCACTTCTGCTATTGTTGTCAGAGAGGGAATTCCAACCAGAACAATTACTTCCACCACATTTTTCTGTTGGAAGAAGAAAAAAAATGGTAACAGTGCACAGCAGAAATACGGCTTATGCAGCAGTTCATCTAGTAACACAAGTCTCCTTCCTAAAGGAAAAAAGGATTAACGTGCCTTGAGCCCATTGTGCAGAAGCACGAATGTATTTTCAGATACAAACACTTGAAGGCAGCAATACGGTGGAAGTCTCCCAGGTTGAAGTTAGCCATGGGAGGTTAATCTCTCTACACCCTGGAGAGGGCAGTTCATTAAGAGGCTGCTCAGAGCAGAAGGAAACAATTCACCCACTCCCTGCAGAAATTCCTCTTCCCACGACTTGCAGACAAGGCAGCTCCTCTGAACTCTCCACCGCCCCACATCTCATACCCGTCTGCACCATTTTCTTGGTAACGGCACCGTGTCCAGGCTGTGTTAGAAAGCACGCTTCCCTTCTCGAGATCCGTCACAATTAACGGAGCTAAATTCAATGCTGTCTCCAAGGCACAAACCGAGACGCCAAGTGGCCCCAAATCCGCCCAAGAAAAGGAGGGAGCAGAACAACAGTTCGGCTTCATAGTGTTTTATCTGCAATTAACACTTTTTCATGACTTCTGATAAGGTAACGTATTAGCTGTCAGACCAAGCCCAAGTGCAAATAAGCAAACCTTAAAATATTCTCAAAGTGAAGCTTCAGAAAGCGTCAAAATATTCTCTCTGCCACCAAAGCCACTCTGCTCTTCTCGTGCTAACAAATGAATGTTTAATCCAATAATCAGACAAAGGAGACTATTCTACAAGTCCACAAAAGGTAACTTAGTCGCCACGTGCATAGGTTTATACCTACATCTGCACTCATTGCAATTCATCAAGCAGCCCTTCAGGAGCGCACCTTTGGAAAAAAAAAAACCACCCCAAAGGTTTGCTGAGGTATCTGCCTCAGACCTGGGGAGAAGTCAAAAGCATAAGCTGTCTCCCAGTTACTCGTCACACGCACCCATTTCTGTACGGACTATAGGGACATGTCGGGGGTTTGTTTGCTTTAAAGAAGTTAAGCAGACTGCCCAGCTATGCTCTGTCGATATAACATCCCCTTGACTTGAACCACGGGCTAAACAGCCACCGTACACCTCCACCATCATTCCCATACGAGCCTGTTCCTACGATATCGGAAATACCAACTCAACACCAGCTCAAAAAATTGCTTCCTAGTATTTACTTATGCTATTACTTACTTTAATACTTAACTCTCAAATTACTTCGAAATTGTAAACCGTTTGGTAAGGAACACTTTGGGTAGCTGAAGTTCAGCAAAAATGGAATATAATTCAGATAAGTGTTCACTAGTTCGTAAATGGCCAGCAAGTCTGACTGTCCCATCCGATTGCCTAGAGATGCTGGCATTGCCAGAATGCAGAAAGCGTTACCTACCCCCTTTGAAGAGGTGCATTTGAGTGTGCCGAACGTGTCACTAAATTACACAAATTAATCAATTCTGAGCACTTATGTGACAACAGGTAGGAAAAAAGAGGAAAAATTCAACAAGTGTACGCGAGACCCAAACATCCTGAATACAGCCAAGCCATTTTTCAGACTTTTACTAAAATTAGATTGGCCATTGACAATGATTCACATCTGCTTCTTGCAAACAGCCAAAGAGCACCAACATCATGCAGTGAAAGACACAGAAATACGCAAAGGGCAACAGAGGTGAGTAGCATCTATTAGCAAGGCTACTCCATACCCACAGCAAACACACCACACTGTGCTTACACACCTCAAAAAATAGCTCAGTTATAACAGCTCATGGCTTTCACCAACGGCAAGCAAAATCGTACTAAAGTATGGTGTGTAGGTATGAGGAAAATAAAGCCTGATTCAGCCTTGCCTCCTCCTTAGCCCTACCTCCTCCAAACACTTTAAATAGGATGTTATCACTACTTGTTTACATGCCACTGCAGGGGAAAAAAAAAAAAAGCTCGGTTTCTTAATACTGCATTACAGAACAAAATGTTACTCAATTCTTTCTGTAAAGTACCAAGAAATAACTGTGAGACCATATGCATCTGAAAGCATCCACGTGCCAGAGTAATCCGGACTTACGTAACCGATAATTGGCATCTAACCACGAAGAGCAGGAAAGGAAGGACCAACATACAAATCGTCTTTAAGACCTAAAACCAAACTAAAAATTCTTTTTAAGAAGTCTGATTCAGGAGGCGAGTGAAATTCACATCTCTCAAGTTACAATTTAAAGGTTTCTGCTGTGAAAGTACACAGGCAAAAGAGAATCCCTTGTGGCCGATTTTCTCTCCTTTAGCTCATCCCCGTTAAGCAAAAATGAATCATTTGCTAATTGACGAGTTCAGTTTGAACCGATGCCACCGTGATTCTTATCTCAGTAGGTGGAAGGCAAGTCCTTCCAAGGTTTGAACTGAGCCATCGACCAAGGCAGAGATCAGCATCCTTCTGTTTTCTCAGTGCGTCCTAAAATGTCAGGTCCTAAAACGTCAGGCATCGGAGCACAGATACTCCTGGAGATCATGCTGTACTTCACTCTTGAAGTGACAGTAAAGAAAAGAAAGCACCCACTCCTACATGCTTATGGGATCCACCAGAGCCCCCAGCCCCATCCAGCTGAGGACAAAGCCCACCACCACGCCGTGGCGTGTACTGTAACGCAGGGGCAGTATCTGAAGCCCTAAATCACCTCTGCCTTGGGGCGGCCCCACTATCTTCAGCCGTAAAATCAGCTTCCCACCGCCAGCTGTGGTGGATATACGCAACACTCACATCTGCATTTGCTGAGCCCAGGGGTTCACGACTGGAAGTAAATCAAAGGGAAATGTGGGCACAGTTCAGAAGAACAGCAGCCATGGCACGTGGCAGACATGGACACCGCGGACAAAAATGAGAGGTGCAAAACAAACCCAAAATTCACAGAGAGGCAACAAATGCAACTAAAAATCCATCCTCACCCCCTTTCTACCTGCTCTTAGCCAAAAGGCATCATTTTTTTTTTCCTTCTGAAGCATGCTTAAGTGCTTTGGTATCACTGATAGACAAAGCTCACTGTTCTTCAATGCCAGGCGTAGGGTGGAAGAGAAGGTGTTCGTCGAGCTGCAACCCCCACCATAAAGGCACAGATGTAACTATGAAAAGCAAGTCAACTTTTTATGCACAGATAAGGATAACAAATGTTTCATTGCTGTATTTCAAACGTTCCAGATCTTAAGCTGAACCATAGGAAAGAGCATTACTAGTTAGGCTATTACAGTAAATGAAATGAAAACTGAAAATGAAGTCTAACTGACATTAAATTTAAGTAACTATTTATCAATTCCACAATCATCATAATACAGCGGCACTTCTTATGACAGAACTTCTGTAGAACAGAAGAACACCCTTGATAACTCTGAATATTAAGCTGAGGTACCACAGGCATCTTACAGTTTATATAAATAAAGTGCCTCCTGCAAATAATCATGGTTCCTTCAGTGCAAACTGCAGCATGATTAACAGAGGTCCATTATAAAGGCAATGCATAACCTAGCTCCTGTGAGTAGTCACTGCCACATCGGTCCGCGTTTCTATGGCAACCAGGGAGGAAAATATAAAGCAAATTACAGTTAAATGAAAATTATTCTCCATGACAATATATGTTAACGCAGGAACATTTGCAAGGCCATTGTGGATAAAATGTTTACATTCACACATGTGTTTACAAAAATAAATAAAAGGCAGGCTATAACAGCTAATGGATCATCCAAAGATAAGGATCAGAGTCTCTTTTTTTTTTTTTTCAAGTTTTAATGTATTCAGAATAAAATTCTTCAAGCTAACAGAACAGAAAACAAACCATCTTAGAAAAAGGTATTTGCACATTTAGATATAGTATACATTCTTTAAGAAACAGTTTTGCAGAAGATCTAACGTGTGCGTTTTTGAGTGTTGTGATCCTTCAATTTTCTTGGCTGCAAACAAAGAGCACATTTGTACCTCCTCATCCCAGGAGAAAACGTTTTAAATGAGAGGCTAAGTCACTCAGAATATTTATAGAGTTCTGACTGAAACTGGAATAGTGACTTATTTCAATCAGCTATAGCTTACCTATTGAAAGCTGAGAAGTGTTTTATACCTCGGAATTTGCGACATTGACTCTACAGCTGGAAGAGTCTTGTACCTCACCATGGTTTAAAAGCAGCACGGGTCAAGGAGAAGCCGTTGTCAGATACTTTTACAGAAGCCGGCACTTAAGGCTTTAAAAGGTTATCCCAACCACGATCACTTAGCCTAAACAGTCCTTTTTTTAGGTAATATATCTCAGTTTTTAAATATCTTCTGAAGCAGGAGTGAAGTTAATTGGAATAAGGCTCATTCCAGAGGCAGCCACTTACTTATTTTTTTAACTCACTTGGCTCGTACCCCAAAGAAAAGCCCAAAGAAAGAAAGTAGGTTATAAACTGACTTACAGTCTCTTTTCCACTCTGAAGCGCCACGTTTTAAGAACGGTTTAAAATACTGCATTAGAAAAAAGCACTCCTCTCAGCCGCGTTTCACGGTTCCCCCTGCCAAGTTCCTTTCCCATGGAAATGGTCTGCCTGTTCCGCGAGTAACACAGGTGCAGGTTTCTTAGGAAGACCCAGAAAGAGCACAAGGCACTTTTTGAACCCGTTTCAGTGGGCTGGGAACACAGAAGACGCCATTCACTCCGCTGGCACATCTGAACTCACTCCGTACACGCTCTCACTGACCTCTGCATCTGTCTCTTGCCTCCACCTACAGAACAATACTTGAATCATGAGGATCATAACTTTTTATGACAGCGGGAAAACTGCAATATTCTCCACAAGTTCACTCCACCCTGCACATAAAACCGCTCATAGGTTCAACCATAAAGCAAACTACCTTCTTTGAAGTTCCGACTTAAAGCCCAGCGCACGTTATAAAGCTGATGTGAAAAAACACAGCCTATTAACATTTTACATAACCACGCTCATGGCAAGGATCATTTGTTAATCATTCGGTGCGACTGTTGACAAAAGCAAGTTAGGTCAGAAAGCAACCGGGTAACAAAACTCTTTACAGGTGAGCTCAGGTTACCCACAAACACCAAATTCACATACCACCAAATATATTCCAGTCATGCTCCACTTTCCCCGAGGATCGCTTGCTGCAGAGCCCACAGTAGCATTACCATTATCATTTCAACTAATTTAGACACTGATCTCAGCACAACCACGACTCGGTCCACAGCGACGTGCAGACAATCTCCACACAACGCAAAGAAAACAGCTACAAATCTCAGACTAAAAAAAAAAATAATATCTGCAAACCGAACTACAGTAGCAGTTGCTAGCTTCCTTTTAAAACCTTCACTAATTGCTAGAATTGTGTTTCCAGTGAAGCTGCTTGCTGCAGTGGTGGAGGGCTTGAATGCTGTTTTCACAAAAGAACTTCTAAAACCACAGGCTGCATGTCTGCAGCAGCAAGTATTTATATTCTGTGCACAAATCAGATTACGTGTACACACACCATCCCCAGCACTCTCCAAGCAGACAAATCCCACCAGGCCAAGCTGCCTTTCCGGATGCCAGAGCTGTCGGGTCGGGTACCCTGCTTTCTGCCGTTGTGCACTCCATCCTTTTGCGGAGAACTGGCTTACCGTATCAACACGCATCCGCATTAGAAAAGTCATTTTCTCTGTAAACGTAAGCAAATACACACTAACGTGAAGTGAAATTCGAGAGGAAAGCAGGCAGCTTTTGCAGCTTCCCTGCCCTAGCAAACGGCAGGAGGTTCAGGGGAAAGCCAGGCTGCGAGGCAATACTGAGCATGCAACGCTGCCAGCAGACCTCCCATGCACCCTTCTCTACTGCAAGCTGCAGCAAGCGAATTAGCACCAGATGGACGAGATAACAGCTCTGAAGAGACTATCAGAAGGATTTCTGCAGATTTCAGTTACCTGCACTGCTCTGTAAGAGTAAATTCTGCCTACAACTACTACTGGTAATGTTGTGGAAAAGAGCCCCATCATTCAAATACAGGACGAATTCATAAAACAGAAAGATCCAAAGAGCTGATCTAACCAGAGACAATAGGTGGTGACGGTGAGCAGAAGAGGCAACAAGCTAACGAGCTATTAATGGTAAGCAAAACAGGCGTAAAACAGCAGACTCAAGCTGCCAGCACCCCAAACTCTCATCCCTGTCAGAAAGAAGTCTCCATGCCCTCAGATCCTTCACCTCTCAACGCTACTGCGGCTTCACTCCGTTTTCAAGCATTTTCCTCCCACCACGCAAAAACAAGGCCCAGATCTCGAGAGGGAGATGAAGATGCAGGATGATCTCAGAGAAAAGGAGAAAGGCAGGAACAGACGGGAGGGAACATCAAAAGGCAGGCAGGCTAAAATTAGAGACAAGAATCCTGGATGAGGAGGACCAAGGCGAGAGCGGAGAGCCGAGCAGAACCTCCATCAGATGAGGCTCCTGGGAAGGGGGGGGGACGGGGACGACACAAACAGACAGAAGGGAGAAGAAGTATTACGGTGGGTGAAGTAGGGGAAGCTAGTAGACAGAACAGACTGCAGAAGTAAATTCAGCATTTTAAGACTACAACCTGTAGCTTTAATTAAGGAGCACTACGCAGCACACCAGGAAAAAGCCACGAAGTTGACTTCTCGTCTAATCTCTTCTCCCCGGGACGAAGGCTACCTCAAAGGCAATTCAGCTCTCACCACAGAACAAGTTTAACAGCCCGGTACCAGTGCTGATCACAGGGGAAGTCGAATTAATTTGCTACCATCACCTGCAACAGAGAGCAGCTCTGAGTAACGCAGGGCACCTCAGATCCCGGTCAGAAAGCCAAAAGCCTTCTGGGCTGCTGGCAAAACGGAGAGGGATGAACAGATCAGAGACCACGACAGCCATCGCGCAGCACCCTGACGTGTGCCAAGAGGCTACAGCAAGGAAGGAGACCAGAGAAGATACAGCAGTTATCAGCTATTCTTGTTTTCAAAACTAGTGTATCCACACGTGTCCTTTCTGAGTTGGTAGGACAAAACCACACAAGTTGGAATAAAAAGGTCAACGTTCAAGGAGAACAGGCTTTCATCTTCCAACCCAGCTAGCGCACCCAACTCTCGGACTGCTCAGAAAGATAAAGTTTTACACACAAAAAACACCCAGGCTTGCTCATTACAGACCCACGGTTTAGTTCGGATAAACGTGGCTGTGCATTTATCCGACACGCAGCCTGTGCTGAGCCGCAAGATGAAACCAAGGAGACAGCTAGCTATGGGAAGCAGCCAAACACTGTAACTAGAGCACCAGCTCACCCAGTGGTATTTAAACAACCATAGCACAGCCATGAGCAGGATGTTTGTTTCCACACGCACCCCCCTTCCCCGCATCTACCTATATCTCTTCCCAGCATCGGCACGGCTAATCTCATCCATCTATCTAAAGATATAACTACAGCAGTACTTTATAAATAGGCTTACATCTTCAGTCCATCCCAAGACCTGACGCAACGGCAGAACGACAGTCGGTGCTGCAAGCGATGTGTGTTGTTACGACAACGCTGACATTTCACAATCTGCAACAGCCACCATCCTGCTTAACGCGGAAAACATCAGACCGAAAGTGTAAAGTCTACCCAAAAGATTACTGCTTTTCGTAGCATACGGTCACTGCCACAGTCAGCAGGAGACCAGATCTGTTACCTCCTCCCTGCAGAAGGCAGCTATCAGGAGACCATTCCCAACGGAGAACTTCTTGGAACTTTATCTTGGCTCCTCCTGGACCTAACCGGCCTGTAGAGAACCCAGCTACTTACTAGTAATCTGGAGCTCCTGGTACAACTTGTTTACACAGAGCAGGTCATAGGATAGGCTGGAAGGTGTAAGCAGGATATAGTTTTTATGGCTCTGAACTCCTGCCCAGATAAGCTGATAAGGCTCTGCGCTCAGGGGGAGGGGAGCACTTTCATGTGTGCTTTACTTAAAACGAAGATGCACCAGGAACTGCAGTTAAGCATTTTATACTCAGTAATGAAGTTTCCATTCACCTTATTTTCCTTTAAAGCTACTGGATGTATTTTTTAGGAGTTACAAATTACATGTACTTTCATTTCACATCAAGATACCCCAAGCAGCACAGCACTTTGAAAACGGAGCCCTTCAGCCTCTTGCTGCGCAGGTTGTCAAGCCTTCAGGGACAGGCTGCCTCTGGGATTGCGGTGAATTTTTTAAGAGGGTAACATCTCCCTGCTTTGCCACGCCTGTGCTTCAATTTTAGCAGCTTTATGCTGCTCTAAAGGTAAATTGCTTTAGACCTTTTCTGTACTGCAAAGCTGTGAGTCTCTTAAAAAAAAAAAAAAATTACAGAGCCAGCTTCCTCCAGTGTTTGCTTCCCCTCCCTCCCCTGATTACCTACAGCCACTTAACCACCCCACCGTGACACTCTCCAGACACCGATGTCCTCAGCTGAGGACCCGAAGCCTACCACTCAAAACAAGGACCATCTTCACATTTTCCTCAGAGCAGATCCAATGCAATGCAAGAGGAAAGGAGACACTTTCTCACAGCTCATACGCGAGAAAAACATTAGTTCCTTTCTGTACTTACCCGAGACAAAGCTTCTTTTTACACATACTAAAAAGTTCTCTACCCTTCCCATTTTCAAAGCCTGTAAATCTTGTTGCTAAAGGAACAGGCGTGCATTTTACTCACATGTGAACCCAGTGCCAGTGTGAACACCCTTGCACCTAACAGCAGAATTAATATTTCAATGTTTCCACAAAACATTGAATATTGTAACCTTCAGTTTACTAATAGAAACGCAATATACAATCAATAGCTTGCTCCTGCTACTACAATAATTTACAGTGGAAGATTTGCTTTAAAAATGCTCATCAGGTAAGTTTGGTTTTTCTTAGAGACAGGGGAAGAAAGGCTGCCTACAGATTTTTAGAGGATAAATAATTCAAAGCATGAATGCCAAGGGCAGTACTGCACACATCCATATGGCAGGGACAATGCAGACAGTAATATATGCTTCACATCACCACCCTGACAGTGCCTTCAACCCTGACCTAGAAAAAAAACATCACTTTCTTCTGGCTACAACAGCAATTCACTCTCCGTCACTGCTATCCCGCAACACTAAGGACTACTGCGTGCTTGCTGTTTACTTTGGGGTAGCATCTCCCAATTCCCTGACCTCCGCAGACTGCAATTTCAGCCTCTGCTCACAACAGCTACACCGCAACGAGCAGAACTTACTCACAAGACGAAGAAAATGAAAATTAACTATGAGACACGCAGGTTTCAGAAGTCCTCTTTAGGAGCTCACGTCTTTTCACTACCAGAACTGATAGGGGCAGGAAAACCCAGGATGGTGTCTCTTACGTGAGGTCTGGCAAGACGTCGGCGGTTCCATGGCCTGCCCCAGCTCCTGCACAGCGACAGGGCTCCCGCATCGCACTCGATGGTCACAGGACCACGCAGATCATGCTGAAGGCTGTGACAAGGCAGAAGAGGCAAGAGGCAGCTCGCCAGGGAAGCCCCCCCCTCCTCTGTGACCCTCACAGCCAGCAAGCCTGCAGTCACGTTTGTTTCACGCTCCCAAAATTAACTGTACGGACGCCACCCTGCCCCACTGTCCTATTTTGGTGGCAATCTGGCAACATCTCTACATCCTACAGTTTGGAGAAAACATTAAAGAATCAAGAGGAAGAATTTCTGAGACCTAAAATACCTGATATAATTTACTGCGCCTTCTAACAGGATTATTTCCTTTTCTGACCCCAATTACTCCTTCAGTTTATTAAAGAGAACTCATATATGCAGAAATGTTAACACCCTAAAGAGTCACATAAACAGAAAAAAGTCTGAGGGCACCACTATAAACAGAGTTAATGGAACGCAGTGATTGGAAATGGATCTTGAAAGCTGTCAGATCAAAGCAAGATCTTTCTCATGTAAGGACTGCATTACCCTTGGAGCCACAGAGCTAATACCATCTATAAAAATATTTTGCTCAAATAAGTTAAGAACAGCAGCGTTTCATCTGTCAAAAGGTGCGAGGCTTTTATGGGATTAGCCATTCCACATACAGCATAAAAATTAGAGCAGATTTTTAAAAGCCCTCAACTCAGCTGACAGAGACTACACAGGCCAACGTGTGTGCCTGCTTTCTTCACACACATGCTACACACTGAACAGATTTTTCACTGCTATTAGCATTTAAGCTTCTTTTATTTTTTTTTTTAAATACACTTGTAAAGGATTACAAATTGGCACCACCTATAACTAGCCACAGATGAAGCTACCACCACCACCACCCAGGCTCCGACAAATTAAGATTTTTAAATACCCAACAACTGCACAAGAACATACACCAGAAAACACCAGTTCTCACGCAGGAAAGCTTAAGAATTCCATATACAGTCAAATACGCTCAAAAGCAGCCTCCAGACCACAGGTGCGGACAGCTTCCTACCCCCCTTCGCAGCGGGACACCAAAGCCAGCATTTTGCCCAACCATACTTTTATTAAGGCTGCACAAACCCATACCGTTTCAGATGCCTGTGATTTCAAATAATTGACTACACAAGCTTTCCTTTAACATTTATGCGAGTATTTTTGATGACCGTGCATCAGCGGCATACAAATTACACAGTGCTTGGCTGAGGATCCCGGCGCTCTGCACCCTCAGAAAAAGCAGCTCTGTGCCGCTCATTTCTCTTGCAGGAAAGAGAAAATATTTAAAAGCTGCATACAAATCATTCCCATAAAGTGTCGTGCAGACTGTTTTAAATTAGATGGGGTAAAAATATATGCGAGTTTATCATGAAGCATTAAAATCTTTGCTATGGAGACACCGGTTTCTCTCCCCAGCCTTTTACAACTGAAATACCATTCTCACACGCCGTGGAGGGAGCAGACAAGCCACCTTTACTAGAGCCTCATCAAGGAAATACGATTAGAATAACAGCCACCATGTAAACATTTCCAAGCATTATTGCCTTTGCTGTGCTGGAAAGCAGTGGTACCTGTCACTACTTGCTATGTATCTACCACCATTAAATCTTAATACCGAGGAAGAATTTCAATCCATAGGGCAGACTGTCAAGCCTGAAATTCAGGTACTGCACACAGAGGGGGGAAGAGGGGCTAACCTCCTAAGAAAGCCGTCACTCGCTAACTTTACAAAATGTAATTAACCAGCTCCGGTCCTGTGCATTTCCTTCCCTTGGAGAAGGGTTCCTTCACCAAGTAATTAGACCATCCCAGTTAAGACTCAAGTCAGCATAGAAAATATTTTCCCCAAAACAAAGCCACATGCACAATCATAGAAGATTCAAGCTCTATTTCAAAAAAAAAAAATACTGCTGGTTCCTCATAGTAACCTAAAGCTCTTCCTAGTTTTTCCTTAGTCACTGTGTGGATCTAAAACTAACTGAAACCAACACACCACCGTGGGAGCCCCCAAAAAGCAACTAATCCCAGTTTTATACCCATCCTCAAGATACTTTATTATTTATAGAGTACTGCCTTCTTTTAACGTATAGAAAAGCAGGAGGTTAAAAAAAAATAAATCTTAGTACTTCAAACATATGTCCAAAAGCCACAACATAAAGACAAAGAGTACAGATTAAAAGCAGTAAAGATAATACTTGTCAGGAACCTTCCTTTGAAGTATCTGCAGGAAACACTGTCATCATGCAGCCATGTTACAATTACACTGTTAAAATAATCACCCCCAGTTGTAAGTAGTCCATCTGGTTTACTGAAAAGGGAACACTGCTGGTACAGTATTGATTAACACGACTAGTCTTCACTGACCCTAGAGAAATACATTTGTCTGCTCTGCTGAACAGCGGAAGAACGCTGCACGACACTGTGATACGCTTCGTTTTGTTTAGAAGCATTTTTGGGGACTTAGTCAATTAAAACACGTGCAGAAAATAAACTAATCTTAACAGGTTGTCTCCCACACACGAAGGAAGAGGTGAAGGCCAGCACTTTGCTGGAAGGTTTAGTGGTTTTGGGTTTGTTTGGGGTTTTTTTTTTGTTTTTTTTTGTTTTTTTGTTTTTGTTTTTTTTTTGAGTTTTCTTCCCCTATCCAAAACCAACATTCATTTTGGACAATCTGTATGCTTAAGTCTGAGAAAATGCTATTACAACACCATAAAAACAAAAAGCAGCACATAAAAAAAAAAAAATCAGTTCACCCTAAGCCACGTTTTTATGAAATGGAGATGCAGACAAGAGTTCATTTTTAAAAGCAGAAACGGAACTGAACAGTAAAACCAATTGTGAAACACTAAACGTAACTTCTCCAGTTTCCAGCCTGTCAAAGCCACTAACGCTTACATGACCAGGGCTCCTATAATCGCTATTTAGAACAGAAACAAGCAAAAAATAAAAAATGGTTGGGAACTGATCAAGTTGGAGAGCAGAAAGTGAAGGGCTCCTATGCACTCCAGACTCCAATGTGTCTTTTGCTGTATGGGCAACTCAGCCTGCTCCGAATTTCGCAAACCAAACCCTCACCACTTACTCAGACAAGTCTGGAGGTGATGCAAGTCCCAGCTAGCCTAACTACACAGGTTCACAGCAAACCCCACTGGAGCCCAGACCGCCCTTTTCCAGGGAGGACACAGACAAGATGTGCCCTGGCAAGTTTTATACCTTCTTGCACTACCTCCTTTAGGACTGACAAGTTCTGCTGGAACGAGAGAGACCTGGAGCATCTCTGCATAGGAAGGAAAAAAAAAAAAAAAGAGATGAGCTCCACAAGCCCCAGACACACCTAAGCAAGAGCAGCCGCCAGGATGGACACGGTAGCACAGACAAGGCTGTGCTTTGGGGACAAACACCCCCAAGGCTGTGAGTGCTGTAGGAGCAGCTCGACCAGAGCCCCCAGCACGGACCCACGCAGGCAGAGAGCACCCTTCAGAGTGAGATGTTCCATGGAGGAGTGCTTCCCACGGAACGAAAACAGGTCACGCAGCTTCAGCGGCGACATTTCGCAGGCATTAATGAAATGAGGTGCCTAAGAGTTTCCCTGCCGAGACAGAGAAGTCACTGTAGGTCTTGCTCCACGACGCATTTAAAACCCTGCTACCGCACGCCACCAAAACCATTTAAAAGCTCTCCAATATGCACCTTTAATCTGCCAGTAAATCCATTTTGTAAAAACGCCAGCTTTTTCTTTTTAAGTTAATCAAGTCAAATATTTAGTTCCTGGTAGAGCACACACAAAAGAATGTATCAATGCCATTTGAAAACATGCGAGAGTTAATCTCCTTTTCCCTCTCCATGACTCCATGGAGTGTTTTTTTCCCCCCAGAAAAAGAAAATAATTGGAGTGATTATATAAAAATGTTCTGGTTTATGGACAACCCAGAAAAAAAAGGAAAAATGCATTTAAATTCAAGTTCCTTATGTTTATACAAATTCCAGCATTTCCAGAAAGCACACAGTCACTACAAAGCATTACATTCGCAAAACGTTCTCAGCTAAATACCTTTGCCTGCACAAAGTATTAAAAAAAAAAAAAAAGTCTATACCCAATTTCAGAAACCATCTCAGGAGAGAATTTCGCTTCAAGAGCTGCCTGGAATTTGTTCTCTGCCTATAGGGCCGTGTCCCCAGTGGTAAGAGAGTACTTTGTGTACAAAACCAAAGAGGGGGGGGAAGGGGGGGGGCGGAGGAACCCTTTCCTGCAACTGGATATCAAAACAGATCTCCAAGCCTAGAGTAGAAGCCAATCCGTAAACACACCGACTCTTGTGCCTCAATGAACAGGCCGATTTTCAATCCGCACGCACACCCCCTAGCAGGACAGCTGCTCTCTCTGGGAAAGGGCAGAGGGCACCGAGGGCTCAGCTCATCCCAGCTCCTTTCGAGGTGGGGGGGTGGCGATTTGCCTTTCTAAACATGCAATCAATCTACCGGACTGGGGGAGGTTAATTCTGGACTGCAGAAGTGCAGCTGTTTTGGGTTGGGATTCTTTTTTCTTATTTTTTTCTTCCTCTCTTTGCTAAGGGGCAAAGGTGTCCAGCAGCCCCTCTCCGGCACACAAAGGCGTTCTCCGAGGAGAAAAAAAAAAAAAACACCAAGCAATTTAAAGATTAAACTAGAAAATAAATAAATGAGCGCGGATCAGCCAGGCTGGCTGGCGGCAGCTCGGTTCAGCTCCATCCTCTGCGCACACACACGCAGGGCTAACGCCTACCCAGGGATGATGAAATGGGAAACGGAAATTACCATTTCAGACAACTTTTGGTATTGTTCCTCCCAGCACCGTGCTCACCCTAAAATGCGTGCTCCCCCCCCGCGCCTCCGCACGCCGTCGTGTCCCCACAAAAAAAAAAGGGGGGCACGGACGGGCCCACGCCGCGGCCTCGACCCAGAGCCCCGTGCTCCCCCCACCCCGTGATGCACCCCACGGCTCCCCACCCC